>JZKD02S2419521.1:70305-95632 GCA_000966675.3 Picea glauca | reverse complement strand
TACACGTTTCCAAATAAAATAACCCCTTATTTTCACCAAATAAGTACCATCCATAATATGTTGAGCCAAATAGTTTACATATGTATTTGGCATCTACTTTATATTTTTTTGTTTATTATATAATTTAACTTGATATTTAATTATAATCATCAAACATGTTCCTTAGGAATCAAATGACCATTTCATCTTTAGATCCCTCTACTATGAAATGAGTGATTTTTTGTTCATATAATTTCATGATTCATTGAGAATTTATATAAGATACAAGTAATAGAGATATGTCACCCTACTCCTCCTTAAGATGTTTCACTTCCATAAAAAAAACTTACAAAATACCCCTAGTTTAATTTAACAACCCACTCCCTTGCAACCGACCAATCTCTTTCAAGTAAATATTTTTTTATACTAGTTTCCTTATAAGACAACTTAATTAGAATAACGTGAGAAATTTTGGTCAATTTGTCCACCACTACCATTATTGAATCATGTTTCCTTCCTATCTTGGGAAACTTAGCAATGAAATCAATAATTTCCACTTCATGTTTCCACTCTGGAATTGGTAATGATTGTATTAACCCCAATGGATGTTTGTGATACATCTGGATCTATAATCAACCACACCCTTCTTTATTCCTAGACAAAAATATTGGATTCTTACTAACACAATTGTATTCTGATAACTAGGATGTCTAGCATATGAAACATTACACATTTATTTTAAAACTAACTACCTTAATTCATAAGAATTAGGAAATACAATTTGATTGTATGCATAAGAAGGTCATTGTCCATTGATTTGTAAGAAGGAAATGAGTCAAATATTGAAAAACAATCCAACGACTAGGGTTTACCTTAGCTTCTACTCTTGAATATATTTGTAGACATGTATCGTGTCTAATCTCTTTGAGGCCCAACTAGATTTTTCTTACTCTACTTTCCATTGTATGCATGATACATCTGAGGGTAATCTTATTGTTGATTAATTTGTGCTTTTGTGCGTGTTGTAGAAGGCCACAAACTTGGTTATTGTTGGCCATATTTCTTTGTGGAAGCTTGTGGGGTTCATCCATGGATGATAATGACAAGGATATTGAGGCATTTGATGCTATAGTTTGGGATTCGACCCCATGTAGTCACCCTTAGCTGCAACAACCTCATTTTTTCAAGAATCTAGATGACATTACTCATTTGGATCTCTTGTCCTAAAAGGAGAGGATTTGGTAGAAAGTTTACTCGCCTTTAGCTTAGTCCAAAAGCAATGGACACTTTGGTGGAAGAACATTGGGCAACAAAAATATGTGGTCTTGTATTTTCATTTTCCTCAAGTCGAGGGTATATTTATATTTCTTTTTGTAAGAAAGGAAAAATGGGATTTAATATTTAGATATAGGCCTTACTTCATGGGTTCCAGGAGAATGTACTTGTCTCCTTGGAACCTCAATTTCCACACATAATATGAAATTACAACAACCCCTATTCGGGTCAATCTACGCCATCTCATGTTAATCTTATAGGATGATAGTTCACTTAGAGAGATTGGGAATAAATTGGGTCTCTTCATTGATCGTGTATAGCCAAAATGGAATTTGTATTCTTGTGCAAGAATATGTGTGGAGGTTGATATAAAGAAGGGACTCCCCAAAGCCATGAACATCAACCTTGATGGGTGGTGTCATCATTAAGCATTAGATTATGATTAGATTCCATTTAAATGCATGGATTTTCATGCATATGGAAATTTTGTTAAAAACTATCCAAAATCTCTAGAAGAGCATCCTTCCCCAATGAAACAGTCAAAGCAACACTCAAGAGAGGAACTTGAATTCAAGATGGTTTCAATTAGGTGAAGGAATTATTAGTGATCAATTCCAACTAATACAAAGTCATATCAATAAGAAACTCCCCCACTAAGAATAAATAGATACAAAGTTCTCATGAATTTAGAGGAAAAGGAAAATCTAGAAAATATAGAGAAGAAAGATGATGAGGAGGAACAAGAAGATCTTAATTGATCCAGGTGGATATTGGTGGCCACTCAACTATTCCAACTGGATCCTCATGTCCATTTTTGTTCAACACGTCTTTCTGTATTGCTTTATAATTTTGAGTTCTACACTTATGGGGCTGTCTGAAGCCTCACACATTCTCTAGGTGGATACGAGTGGCCTCTCCCCTAATCACACTGGATTATTTTATATGTTTTCATGTCAAAACATCTTGTTGTACTTTCAATGTTGTTTTGTGGCCCTAAACGTTGTTTTTTTTCTCGCCACAGTCAGACTGTAGACAGAGTTAGATTCTAATGGAGGAACGTGTAGTTCTCTGAAAGACCTTTCAAACAGGCTACCACGTGCCTAAAATGGAGGTTGTATACAAAATTTATGACCCTAGGAAGTTGAGGTACCAAATTACACCAACTTACCCATAGGGCCCACATGACTTTTGGCGTTTTACCTTCTAGGGTTAGGTTTTTGGATGTCTAGGGTTTTGGAATTCATGAGTAATATGAAAAGGGCCTATGGAGCCTCATTGTAATCCATTCTTCTCAGACGGATGTGTGTAGCAACCACATCATTTCTCAGAGATAGCTACCACCATTCGAGCAAGTTTTAGTTTTGCAGTTTTATAGTTTCATCCTATTTCATTATTTAATAGAAGATATTTTTCACTAGATATTTGTGTTATTCTTCCTATGTATGTGTTTATTGTATTTAGTATGTTAATTAGTTCATTCCGCTCCTAAATCTGAATGAGTGGTATCAGAGTCGTCTACTCTTCATTTATCTTTCTTCGTGCATCTCCCCGACAAGGTCTGGGTATAAGAACTTGGGACTCAAACCAATTGAGCCATTACTAGATTGGTCGCGTCGAGCCCAAAAAAAACCCATGGGAGATGAAAAGAAAGATGATGGAGCAGGAGATCCTATTGAAATGCTTCTCGAGGAATCCCTCATGCGACAAAGGAAAGAAATTATGGACAACTTCACACAGATCCTTCGACGGTTGGCCACGGGAGAAACATATTTATCAAGCGGCCATGCAACCCCCTTTAAGGTTTAGGTAAATTTTGATATTCCATTATTTGAAGGACTAATAGATGCGGATGCTATAGATAAATGGTTGAATCTGCTCGAAGGATATTTTTTTGTCCACAATTTTTCTGATAGAGAAAAGATCATTTTTTCACTCCTCAAGATCATTCCCCATGTTAAAAACTGGTGGGATACTTACTCTAAGCAAAGGGTCGTGGAGGAATCTACAATTTTTTTGGTGGCCCCTATATGGGATTCCTTCTGAGACGCCATTAAAGAACATTACTACCCTGTTGGAAGCTACGAGGACCATTACACTAGATGGACCACCCTACGTCAAGAAAGGGACCAGACAGTACCAAAATTCACCAATATTTTTCATACCCTACGCACCAAATTGGGTATCAAAGATTTTGAGCGTCATCTGGTGCTCAAATACCATGGTTGTTTGCATAGATACATTTAAACAGAAATGGATTTCCTGGACATCGCCTCATTGGGAACGACTTATAGATATGTTTTCAAGATTGAGAAGAAATTTAAGAAGAAACGATGAGAGTTTGGATCTGCAAACCCCTCGCAGTCGAAGTTGGGAAAACACATCAAGGGACCAATTTGCAATGGCCACCCTCAGGAAAATTCATCCAAGATGCAACACAAGAAGGGAAATGAGAATACAAAGAAGGACACGGGAAAATGGTGTGAGTACCATAAAAGTCCTTGGCACAACACCGTTGAATGCCGCTCCAAGCAGTCTCTCATTCCTGAGATAAAGTCTTTCGAGTCAGAGGCCGATTCTAATTCCGAGTCAAATCCTGAACGAGGGAAGCATATTATCGAAGTTGAACCTAGTACCACGGTCACTACCACCAAATTTTGGCCAAGCGAACCAGAAGAACGAGAGGAATGGGAACGCTTCTTTCACTCAGAGATGTGGGTCAAAGGGGATCTGATTCATTTCATTGTTGACAACGGTAGTCAGAAGAGCCTGATTTCAATAGAAGTCGTCAAGCGGATGGAACTACCAACGACACCGTACCAGAGATGATTTTAAGGATGGAAATTTATTTTAAAATGTAGAAACCTTGGCGAATCTTACTAATCCTTCATATGCCAATTATAAATGTATAGCGATATTTTTGTAAAAATATTCAAAATATTAAGGATTTTATAGAGTTTTTATAAAATTTTGGCGATTTTTAAGGTAAAATAATTTTATCCTATAGAATTTGGGCGAATAATTTTTAAAATAGCGAATCTCATTTTTGGAAAAACCATGAAAAATTATCCCATGAACGAAATTTAGCCCCTAAAATCATCCATGCACCGTACCTACAACCCTACACCATCGACTAGATTCATCAAGGAAGAGATCTTCATGTCATCCAATAATGTCTTCTACCCTACAAAATAAATTCTTTCAAAGATGAGGTACAATGTGATATTTCTCCCCTTGAAGTTTGTGATGTTCTTTTAGGAAAACCATATTTGTTGAAGCGTCATGTTGTGTATGAGTCTAGACCTCACAATGTTATTATTACCTTGGGTAGACAATTGTATAGGATCCTACAGGTGACACCACCTATTGTTATTTCTTTAATATATGCTAAGCAATGCAGTAAGGTCATTTCACAGACCGAGAAGTTCGTCTTCTTTGTGATCCATGCTCAAAGTAAGAAGAAGGTCGTCGCCACATCCATGGCCTCTACACATCGCATCGCTTTGCAGAAAAAACAAATGGATGGGATCGTGGAAGAATACAGAGACATCTTCGCCTCACCTATAGGGGTACTGACATGATGCAGGAGAATCGTCAATAAGCACGAGTGGAGGACAGCTGGATATACATCAATGCACATTTTGAAAGGTTTTTGAATTTCAAAGGATGGCACATTAATGTAATATCTGAAAATATATATTTGTTTTTAATGTCTTGGGGATTATAATACAGATCTTGAGCGTTCTCTCTCATCTACCGGTTGTGGACATTTATTGTAATAAACATAAAGTAGTTGTAGTCTTTAATTTTAATAAGATATCTTAAGGTTGTAGGAGGGAAAAACTCAAGAAGACTCCCTCACAGTTGTATTGTATTATTTTTTCTCATCGTATAAGCTATAGAGAATAGGAGGGCATAGAAGAACAAAGATTGTAGAATTTATTTGAGAAGATAACTATTGCTATAGAAACCATGTACAAAATCACTTGAATTAATATAAGAATGCTTTGATCCAATTGTGTAGTGTCTTATGGTTGTCGTATGTATCTATTGAGTGGTATGTTTACAACTTTCTTATATACTATGTTATGAATTTGTTTCAATGTTGTGTATGCACGTGATTTCATGTTGAATGTATGAAGTCTGTGAGAGGGAGAGTATAAGTTTCAATTGTTTCTCTTCCTGAGAATTCCTACAAGGAGTGCAGTGAAATTATGTAAGGAGTATGTCGACGAGTTTCTGAGTTTTACCACAGAAAAAGCTCAGGAGAGGTATCGTTGATCTTATACCAGTAGGAGTGAAAGTATAGCATAGAGCCGTGCAAGGTGTGAGTAGGCTGAGGAGAGTCTTGGAATTTTCCAACCCAAGTGAATGGTTGAAGAACTTCTATCAAAAGTAGTGCGCAGAGTTGGAGTTTTCGAATAACCAGAGGTTATTGTGGAAGCCGCAAGGAATGTGTGCAGGATTCCTTAGAATCCTTGAGTTTATAGTGAGGATCAACCTCAGGAAGGGTAGAGACTTGGAGAAGTTCATAGGAAGGATGAGGTTTGAAGTCACCTCGTGGAATCAATCTTGGGAGGGTCAACGCTGATTCATTTGACAAGGATTCATTGAGAATATCGACGGACGGTTGGAATTCTTGAAGGGAGAATACTGATTTTTCGTGGACCATCAGATCCAGTAGATCTGCGGGAATGATAAGGTTGAGTTTCTTTCAACACTCATGGGCCGAGGAGAAAGGGTAGTCATCATATCCAAAGGAGCATGAGCTGTTGATTTGGCACTCTGAAATATCGAAATTTCAGGAGTTGGAAGAGTGTGGAGGAAACTTCTTTTCAGAAGTCGCGAGTTGATAAATCCTGATTCGTGAAGGAGAACCTAGAGCATTGGATCACAAAAAATGAGGACCATTTATCTGGCGTAATGGTCATTGCAATTTCTCATTTCGGGAGAAGGGGAGAGGGCCACTTCACAAACCCTCGATACACGAAATCCCAACACACTCGGAAGTTGGGCCCTAGGTCGCAGTTGGAGGTCACATCGAAAAGGATTAAAGGGAGGAGATAGGGACTGTTATACCTTATTTCAAGGTTTTTGGAATCATAGGAGTCGAGGCGACTCAAAAGACAAGTCCCAAAATTGCGAAACGCAAAGCACCTTTGTTTAGGATCGTGGTCACCATCGATGGTTGTGTGAAGGGAGCTCGTGCCTAGTGTTTGTTCATAGAGGTGGGGTTCGTAAAAGGGGACCTGTGGTTTATGTGATCTGAAGGTTCCAGTAGGGACCAAGGAGCTATTTCAGCTCAAAGGAGTTGAAGATACGTAGACCGTGAGGTCAACAGAACCTGCTAAGGTGGGGCTCTGCGTCAGGTGGTATCATAGCTTACAACTATTGTTTTCTGTAAGCAAGATAAGATAGAGGATAGTTGTGATTTGAATTATGCATGGATAGATTTCAACAATTCCGCCAAGAAGACGTCCAGAAAGAAATTTACCCGATCCAACCATGGAGAGGGAAATGAGAGAACTTCGTGTTCGATTAGATGCTATGGAGACAACACATAGATGAACACCTGATACTAGAGATATCAGTGACGCTGAAAGAGAGAACGAAGAAGGAGAAGAATAAGTTGTAGCCGAAGATGATGCAGAGGAACGTCTATTTAAAGTTGTTGTAAGGATAGGTGCCAAAGCAAAGTTGGACATCCCGATGTATGAAGGTAACTTGGACGTTGAGGAGTTGTTAGATTGGTTTAGAGCTCTAGATAAATAATTCGACTATGAGGATATCGAAGAATATAAGAAGGTTAAGCACGTTGTCGCTAGACTGAAAGGACATGCATCACTGTGGTGGGATGAATTGTAGGCTGACAGGTGTTTCAAAGGAAAACAAATAATTAAGAGTTGGGATAGAATGGTAGCCAATATTAAAGACAAATTCATACCCAGAGATTATCAAATCAATCTGTTTCTAAGAATGCATAATTTGAGACAGAAAGGGATGACAGTGAAGGAATACACTGTGGAGTTTTACAGACTTAACATCAGAGCTAGTCATCATGAGAGTGATGATGAAAAGGTTTTCAGATATATGAATGGCCTGATATATGAGATTCAGGATGAGATGAGCATGGTGACAATCAGAAATGTGGAAGATGCTTATCAGGTTGCTCTGAAGGCAGAGGAAAAATTGGCCTGGAAGCAAGGTCAAAGGGGTAGAGGTAGAAGTCAAGGTAAAGGCAAAGCAATTTCCCGGGACAGAGTAAAAAATCCTAAGGATGAAGAAAAGAAACCTCCTAACCACCCAGAAGGGGGAGGAAGTTCACAAGGAAGACAATATGCCGATAGGAACACTTTTCCTCGAGCAAGAGGAAGAGGAAGAGGCAGAGGAGGTGAAGTAAAGCGTTTTGTCTGTGGGAAGATAGGACACAAATCTTGGGAATGTCTCGATATAAAAAGGTATGGAGGAGGTGAAGATCACATTTTAGAAGCACATAAGTGAAATGTTGAGGCAGAGGATACAGAAGGTGGAATATCTTTGATGATGAGGAAAATTCTCTTGAAACCAGAGAAAGAGATGGAGAATCTAGTCCAGAGGAACAATTTGTTTAGAACTACTTGCAAAACCAAGGATAGGGTATGCAAGGTGATTGTTGATAGTGGAAGCACAGATAATCTAGTATCCACAGAGATGGTGGAGAAGCTAGAATTGGAGACAATTTCACATCCAAGCCCATATAAAGTTTTGTGGTTGCAAAAAGGACATTGGGTAGCAGTCACTAAACAATGTTTAGTTGAATTTAAGATAAGGGGTTATAGATATGAGATATTATGTGATGTAATTCCCATGGATGTCTGTCATATTTTTTTGGGAAGTTCATGGAAATATGACAAAAACGTTATTCATGGAGGGAGAAAGAAAACTTACACCTTGGAGAAGAATGGTAGGACGCATATGTTGCTTCTAATTGAAGACAAGAAGGTGAAAGAAGAAACAAGCAATATTATACTTCTCATGAGTGGGAAGGAAATTTTGGATGAAGTCAAGAAAGATGAATAAATGCAGTTTGTTGTGGTTAGAAAACCTAGATTTATCTTGACCAGTACCTCGATAAATGATCTACCTGAGGAAATTCAGGAACTACTGGAGAATTTTGTTGATATAGTGGTGGACGATTTACCTTGTCTGTTGCCACCCATTAGGAGTATAATCCATCACACTGACCTTATACCAGGAGCGAGTTTTCCAAACAAAGCATCATACAGATTGACGCCGCAGGAGAATGAAGAGGTTAAGAAGCAAGCCCAGGATTTGATGGACAAAGGGTTGATCAGAGAAAGCTTGAGTCCATGCGTTGTACCAACAGGGTTGAGTCCGAAAAAGGATGATGGATGGAGAATATGTACAGACTAGAGGGCTATAAAAAAAATCACCATCAGGTATAGATTTCCTTTACCGAGGATGGATGACTTGATGGATTTCTTGAGTGGGGCAAAGTTTTTTTCAAAAATTGATTTGAAAAGCGGATATCATCAGATTCAGATGAGAGAAGGTGATGAATGGAAAAAAAAAAATCAAGACAAATGAAGGGATGTATGAATGGCTTGTCATGTCATTTGGCTCGACGAATGCACCAAGTACTTTCATGAGATTGATGAATGAAGTCTTGAAATATTTCATTGGTAAGTTTGTAATTGTGTATCTTGATGATATACTAATCTTTAGTAAGACTCAGGAAGAACATTTGAGACATTTAACTCTAGTGATGAGGAGGTTGTAGCAAGAGAAGTTGTTGATAAATATGAAGAAGTCATATTTCATGAAGGCATAACTCATTTATTTAGGTTTTGTGATCTCTTCGAATGAGTTGAAAATGGATCCTGAGAAGGTAAAAGTGATCAAAGAATGGTCGTTTCCAAGGAATATCTTTGAAGTTAGGATCTTCCATGGACTAGCTAGTTTTTATAGGAAGTTCATTAGAAATTTTAGTGGAATTTATGCACCAATGATGGACACAGTCAAGAAAAGACATAAATATTTCCATTGGATAGAGGAAGCGAAGAAAATTTTCAAGTTGTTAAAAAAATATATAATTGAACAACCAGTTTTGGTTCTGCCAAATTTCAGTAAAACATTTCAAGTGAGATGTGACACAAGTGGATTTGCAATTGGAGCAGTCTTAAGTCAAGACAATAGACTAGTTGCATACTTCACTGAGAAACTGAATGAGGCCAAAAGGAATTATTCCACGTATTATAAAGAGTTTTATGTAGTCATACAAGCACTGAAGAAATGGAGGCACTACCTAGTTCCAAAAGAGTTATTTTTGTATAGCGACAACCAGGCCTTACAGTTTATAACCAGATAGGAGAAACTGAACCAGAAACATGCAAAATGGGTTGAGTTCATGCAGAGATTTACTTTTGTTATAAATAACATTTTTGGAAATTCTAACAAGGTTGTTGATGCATTGAGCAGGAAATGTTTGATTCTACAGGAGTTTCAAGTGAAGACCTTAGGTTTTGATAGCCTTAAGGAAATGTACAGAGATGATTCAGATTTGAAGGATGATTATGAAGAATGTGAGAATCTTGTTCTGAGAGATAGAAATGAATGGATTGAATATTTAATTCAGGATAGATTTCTATTCAAAGGAAATAAGTTATGTATCCCAAAGAGTTCTATGAGAGAAAACCTTTTGAAGGAAAATCATAGTGGGGGATTGGCAGGACATTTCGTCCATGATAAAACATTTGCGCAACTGAACAGTTTGTATTATTGGCCAGGAATGAGGACAGATGTCAAAACGTTTTTCAACATATGTAGAATCTTCTAGCATGCAAAGGGGAAAAGACATAATACTGGGTTGTATCAACCATTTCCATTACCAGAGAGGCCGTTGGACGCGGTAAGTATGGATTTTGTGTTGGTACTGCCAAGGACACAGAGAGGTTGTGATTCCATATTTGTGGTATTCGATAGATTTTCCAAAATGGAATATTTCATTCCATGTCAGAAAACCAATGATGCAACACACATTACAAATATGTTTTTTAAAGAAGTTGTTCGACTTCATGGTTTACCCAAGAGTATTGTTTCAGACAGAGATACCAAATTTGTTGGTCATTTCTGGAAGACACTATGGAAGAATTTGGGGATGAATTTATCCTTTAGCTCATCATATCACCCTCAGACGAATGGACAAACTGAGGTGGTAAATCAAAGTTTGGGGGACTTATTGAGGAGTTTAGTAGCTGAACATCATAGTCAGTGGGATCAGATTCTGCCACAAGCTGAATTCGCATATAATGACTTTCTTAATAGGAGTACATGAAAGAGCCCATTTCATATAATGTATGGAATGTAGCTGAGAGGAGTATCCGAGTTGAGAGAATTAGAGCAGAGTGAGTTCAGAAGTGTTGGAGCTCAATATTTTGCAGCAGAGATGCAAGAGCTCCACAGTAAGATTAAAAATCAATTACAGAGTTCCAACCAGGAATACAAGTGTAGAGAAGATCAACACAGGAGAGAGATTAAATTAGAAGTGGGATATTTAGTTTTGTCACATCTTAGAAAAGAAAGGTTCCCAAGGGGAACATATAATAAGCTGAAGATGAAAAAGATAGGGCCATGTAAGATTTTACGGAAATTTGAGGAAAATGCTTATGAGATAGAATTTCCAGATGATGTGGGAATATCACCCATCTTCAACATAGCATATTGGTATCCTTACAGAGCATATGAAGCAGGAGGAGAAGAGAATCATAAGGAAATTCAGTGGGTCAAATAGATGCCTGTAGCTGAAGATCCACAGATGGAAAAGATCATTGACCAGAGAGTTGGTAAAAATACCCGAAGGAAGACATATTTTGAATAATTGGTAAAGTGGAAAGGACACTCGATTGAATATGCCAGTTGGGAAAGAGAAGAAGATATCTAGAAACATGGACAGACGATGCAAGAGATCATGTATAGGAGTCCATGAATTGTTTAGCTAGAGGAGTATGATGCAGGAGCATCTTTAGCAATCGCGGGTGGAGGACAAATGGATATACACCAACACGCATTTTGAAATGATTTTGAATTTCAAAGGATGGCACATTAATGTAATATCTGAAAAAATATATTTTATTTTAATGTCTTGGGGATTGTAATGCAGATATTGAGCATTCTCTCTCATATTCCGATTGTGGACATTTATTGTAATAAATGTAAAGTAGTTGTAGTCTTTAATTTTGATAAGATATCTTAACGTTGTAGGAGGGAAAAACTCAAGAAGACTCCCTCGTAGTTGTATTGTATTATTTTTTCTCATCGTATAAGTTGTAGAACAGAGGAGGGCAGAGAAGAAGAGAGATTGTAGAAGTTATTTGAACAGATAGTTGTTGCTATAGAAACCATGTACATAAGCACTTGAATTAATATAAGAATGCTTTGGCCCAATTTTCTGGTGTATTATGGTTGCCGTATGTATCTATTGAATGGTATGTTTACAACTTACTTATATACTATGTTATGCATTTGTTTCAATGTTGTGTATGAACGTGATTTCATGTTGAATGTATGAAGTCTATGAGAGGGAGAGTATAAGTTTCAATCGTTTCTCTTCCTGAGAATTATTGCAAGGAGTGTAGTGAAAGTCCGCAAGGAGTGCGTCGACGCGTTTCTGAGTTTTACCTCGGAAAAAGATCATGAGAGGTACCATTGATATTATACCAGTAGGAGTGCAAGTATATCATAGAGCCATGCAAGGTGTGCGTAGGATGAGGAGAGTCTTATTCTTTTCCAACCCAAGTGAATGGTTGAATAAATTGTGTCGCAAGGAGTGCGCATAGTTGGAGTTGTTGAATAACCAGAGATTATTGTCGAAGTTGCAAGGAGTGTGTGCAGGATTCCTTAGAATTCTTGAGTTTACAGCGAGGATCAAGCTCAGGAAGGGTAGAGAATTGGAGAAATTCAGAGGAAGGACGAGGTTTGAAGTCACCTCGTGGAATCAAGCTCAGGAGGGTCGATGTCGAGTCATTTGATGAGGATACATCGAGAATCTCGACGGACGGTTAGAATTCTTGAAGGGAGAATACCAATTTTCCATGGATCGTAAGATCCAGTAGATCCGTGGGAAGGATAAGGCCGAGTGTATTTCAACACTCATAGGCCCAGGAGGTAAGGTATCCTTCATATCCAAAGGAGTGCAAGTCGTTGATTTGGCACTCTGAAATATCGACATTTTGGGAGTCAGAAGACTATGGAGGAAACTATTTTTCAGAAGTCGCGAGTCGCGGAATCCTGATTCGTGAAGGAGAACCTGGAGCATCGGATCATGGAGAAGGGGAGAGGGACACTTCAAAAACCCTCGATACGTGAAATCCCGATGTGTTCAGAAGTTGGGCCCTAGTTCGCAATGGAAGGTCACATCAGGAAGGATTAAAGGGAGGAGCTATGGATTGTTAAGCCTTATTTCAGGGTTTCAAGAATTAGAGGAGTCAAGTTGACTCGAAAGAAAAGTCTTGAAATCGTGAAATGTGAGGCACCTTTTGTTGTTGGGAAAAATACCCTACGGAATAGCAAACTAGGGTCAGACTTGCATGCATATTTTGACCGTAAAGAAATTACTTTTTAACCTACCACCCAAAACTTAAACCCCTCTTTCACAATACATGCATGGAAAGGAACTACTATCCTTGTTACTGACGTTCAGTGTAGATCCTCTGTTGCGCTTTGACCGCTTTCTTGCGCTGCTCCTTCCAAAGATAACCTGCAATCAAAATAAACAACAATGCATGCACGTTGCTTCTCTACTTGAGGGTTAGAAATTAAGCATAAATTAACCAAACCATAGATAACTCATGCATTGGGACGGGAAAAGTATTCTTTTATTATTTGAAAAATGAATCAACTTACAATCAAAGTCAGGACCGACCACCACTCCTTGATCCTGATCCTGGGCTCCTCTTCGTTTGTCCTCCAACTGCTTTGTGTTAAATCTCCTTTGGCATGAGGAAAGGCTAAAGGGTTGGGACAATGGATTCGGAAAATGGGTAGAGTTCCTTCGCTATATTTTTCCTTCTTTCAAATGGTATCCCTACCCCTTCTTTTATAGGCTAGAAGGAGCTAGGGTTTTGGACGAACTCTCGGCCATGCATGGTCAAGAGTTTCGGTCAACTGACCCATAGCTTTTTGTTTCGTTGGAAACTTTCCTTTTTTTGTGCTTTGTTAGGTACACATGGGCTGTAGTGGGCCTGCCAGCGTGCACACGCCTGTAGTAATGGGTTAGGGCGCATGGGCCTTGACACAAGAGGATTTTCAAACAGGTTGTTCAACAGATGTTTTGGAAATGAAGGGATATGAGTTGGCCTGATGCCAGGTAAGCATGTATGGTGCAATTTAGGGTTATAACACCTTTGTTTAGGCTTATGGTCACCGTCGATGGTCACATGAAGGGAGCTCGTGCCTAGTGTTTGTTCACAAAGGAGGGGTTGGTAAAAGGATACCTATGGTTTATGTGAGTTGAAGGTTCCAGCGGGGACCAAGGAGCTATTTTGGCTCAAAGGAGTTGAAGATTCGTAGACTGGGAGGTCAACATACCCTGCTGAGGTGGGGCTCTACGTCATGACACATTGCCAATTCAAGCACCCAATTGATCTGACCCCCGACGCACCTCTACCTAATGGTCCAGTCTATCGGTGCTCCCTGATGGAGAATGATGAAATCAAGCATTAGATCCAAGAGATTCTTCAGAAGGGGAAAATCAAACCCAAACCCTCCTGTTGTGGAAGCTTGATCATACTGGTGCAAAAGAAGGAGGGGACTTGGCAAATTTGCATCGATTATAGAGTCTTAAACAAAATCGCAGTCAGGAAATGCTATCCCATTCCTAGGATTGATGAAATTCTTGACCAACTCAAGGGGCAAAAGTTATTCAACAAGATTGACCTGAAGTCTAGCTACCACCAGGTTCCCATTGAACCAACTGATGTCTGGAAGAAAACCTTCAAGTCTAAAGAAGGTCTCTACGAATGGCTAGTCATGCCATTTGGCTTAACAAATTCACCAACCACTTTCATGAGGTTGATGGATGATGTATTGATACCTTTCACCAACTCCTTTGTGGTAGTATATTTGGATGACATTCTCATCTTCAATAGAACATGGGAGGAGCACATGCAACCTATTCATCAGGTTTTGAGAACTCTACGACAACACAAGCTTTATGCCAACTTGGAAAAATTCTCTTTTGGAATGAACATGGTCCAATACCTGGGCTACATTGTTGATGATCATGGGGTACATGTTGATCCAACTAATATCCAGGTCATCCGTGACTGGCCGGCCCCAACCACACTTACTGAGCTTCGAAGCTTCTTGGGACTAGTCAATTGCTACCGACGGTTCGTGTTGGGATTCTCCCATATTGCATGGTACCTCAGCCAGGTAACCAAGGCAGGTGGTAGGGACAACTTTACGTGGGGGAACAAGTAGAAATGAGAATTTGATGATCTGAAACATCATTTGTGCTCAGATCTCATACTCTCCTTGCCCGATCTGCAACAACCATTCGAGATTGAGACTGATTCATATGACTATGTTGTGGGTGCAGTTCTCACTCAACACGAGTATCCTATGGCATACCATAGTGATACACTCTCTGATACTGTCCAGAAATACCCCACCTATGACAATGAAATGTATTCCATTGTACAATCCTGTCGTCAATGGAAACATTATATTTTGGGGAAAGAGATGATCATAAACACTGATAAAAAGCCTGTGTAATTCATACAGACAAAGGGGAAATTGCAGAACGACCTCCATCATAAGTGGTCTACCTACCTGCAATAGTTACATATCAACATCAGGTATAAGACAAGTATCTCTAATTGTGTCGTTGATTGTCTGATTCGGCCTCATGTGGCTGCACTCACCACTATGCTCTAGTCCTATGGACATGAAGCATCAGAGTGGCCCCAATTTTATCAGCAAGATCCGTACTTCACCACCACATATCAACTCTTGGGTACAGGAGCCACTGTCATTGATTTTCACATTTAGTATAGACTCTTATGCCACCTGGGCCACCTCTCTATTCCTACAAGCGAGTGTGCAAAGCTGATTTTGGAATCCCACTACAGTCGGGTGGCAGGACATTTTGGCATAGAGAAAACTGTGGCCATTGTTCAAAAACATTTTTATTGGCCAAAACTTCGATAGGACGTCAACAAGTATATCTAATCTTGCACTGCATGTGCCATTTCCAATCCATCCATCAAGAAGTAAGTATTATACACCCCTTTTCCTATTCCCTAGAAGCCATGGGAATCCATCTCAATGGATTACATGTTTGGGTTTCTGTCCACCAAGAAAAAAAATGACTGCGTGTTTGTGGTTGTTGATCGATTTTCGAAGATGGCCATCCTCACAGCCTGTAAGAATAATTTTAGAGCGGTCGAAACTGCCAAGATATTCTTCGAACGAGTTTGGGTCCAATTTGGGATACCACATACCATCATCTACGACCGTGACAGTAGGTTCCTCAACACCTTTTGTTTGAGTCTCTAGTCTTTTTTGGACACCAAGCTCACAAAATCCACTTCTTTCCACCCCCAAACTGATGGCCAAACTGAGGTCATAAATTGGATGATTGTGCACATCCTACGCATGTACAATTCTAAGAATCCCCATACATGGGATGAGAGTCTCCCATATGTCCATCACAACTACAACATGGCTCTCCATAGTTCCACCAGCCACAACCCATTTCAAGTGGGTCTGGGATTCCAACCGTTGGGACCCATTGATGTTGCACTTCCTATTTCCACCGCACAGACAGACTCTTCCCCTGATCAATGATCAATTGACAAAGCCACCAGATTCATTGAGCAGATTCAACACATCCACCAACAGGTCCAGGAGATTTTGCAGAAATTCAATGCTAAGTGCAAGCAGTACCACGATAAACATAGGGTAGCACACAAGTTTTATGTTGGTGACAAAGTCTGGTTACATTTGCAGAAGGAGCATCTCACTGGGCCCCATAAGAAGCTTCACCCAATCCGTTATGGGCCTTACACTATCATTAAGTCTGTGGGTAGCAATTCTTTTGAGATCAACACTCCACCCTTCCTTGGTCTGCATCCAATATTCAATGTGGACCTCCTTAGGCCATATTTTCCACCAATTATTGGACACCTCTAAGATCATCGAACAAATGACACCAACAAATCTCAACCTTGAATGCATGTAATAAGAAACCACCGATCATATCGTGGACACACAGTTCAAGGGAACTCACTAGCAATGGATCCAACTTTTTCAGGTTGTCAAGGCAGGGCAACTCCTACACCAAGGAAAGTGGCTCACCCGGGGCCAAATCCAACAAAATTTTCCTCGCCTAATGGGGGAAATCAATGCAATGGAGACCATTGCTTCCTAAGGGGGGAGGATTGATCTAGGTTGATATTGGTGGCCACCCACCTATTCCAACTGGCTCATCATGTCCATTTTTTATCATCACGTCTTTCTGTACTTCTTTATGATTGTAATTTCTACACTTCAGGGGCTGTCTGAAGCCTCACACATTCTCCAGGTGGACACGGGTGTCCTCTCACCTAATTCAACTAGCTTATTTTGCATGTTTTCATGTCGGCACATCTTGTTGTACTTTCAGGGCTGTTTTGGGGCCCTAAACATTGTCTTTTTGGCTCGCCACAGTCAGACCATAAACGGAGTTAGAGTCTAATGGTGGAATGTGTAGTTCTCTGAAATACCTTTCCAACGGGCTATCACATGCCTAAAATAGAGGTCGTATACAAAATCTATGACCCTAGGAAGTTGAGGTACCAAATTACACCAACTTACCCATAGGGCCCACATGAATTTTGGCGTTTACCTTCTAGGGTTAGGTTTTTGGATGTCTAGGGTTTTGACATTCATGAGTAATATGAAAAGGGCCTATGGAGCCTCATTGTAATCCATTCTTCTCAAACAGATGTGTGTAGCATCCACATCTCTTCTCAGAGATAGCTACCACCATTCGAGCAAGTTTCAGTTCTGTAGTTTTACAGTTTCAACCTATTTCATTATTTAATAGAAGATATTGTTCACTGGATATTTGTGTTATTCTTCCTATCTCTATGTTTATTGTATTCAGTCTGTTAATCAGGTCATTCCACTCCTAAATCTAGATCATTAATCCAAAACCAACTCAACCTAATATTAAATTTGATCCATTGCCAAAGGAAAACCAACCTCCATTGTAGAAGGATAAAATAAGGATGAAGATGAGGAAAACAAAGAAGCTTTAGGGGAGTAAAAGGAGGAAAATGTGGAAGAAGAAGAATAACATGAATAAGAAAGATATTGATCATCTTAAGAAGATGAAATAGAGGCTAAATAGAAGTGAAAAATCAATGTGTGTTTTCAAAATACTTTGTGGCAGTTCTAAAGAAGGGACCAAGCTCTTCACCCCCTCTACAAGGGGTAGAAAATTCAATGGGGGCTCGATAATATTTGAGCATCTTGTTTTAGGTTTATGATGTGTCGTTTATGTGTGATTCTTTGTAACCAATTTGTGATAATTTACTCATGTATTAAGGAAATTGTTAAGGGAAGTACTAAGAATATTTGATCTTTCACTCCATTTTTCTTTGAAGGGAGGTTGGAAATCAACATAAAGTTGAATCTTGTTGCAATATAAAATCTTTTTGATCGAACCTTCCTATGAGCAATCACTGCAGGATATTTAATACAAAATATCTCCTTATGAGAAATTTTCTAGCACTGACTGCATCTCATGAGATAGAATTCAAGTGTCACATCCTTTTGTTTGGGGAAGAGATAAGCGTTTATTAACATTTGTGCTTCTGATAAGCCATTACTATCAATAAAACTTGTATTTTTTGCATTGATTGGTCTGTATTCTAGGTTAGTGGTTAGATTCTATGTTCATTCGGTATTTCTCTATATGTGAGGCCACTCAACCCAGGATATTGACCCCACTTCAATTTTTTAATGCTTTCAATTATTCTTATGTTGGATCACTTATTTGGTTCTTAGCATGTAAATAATAATCTTTGTTTTTTAGTTGTAGGTGGCTGAGTATAAATTGGATTTCTGTATAGAATAGAGCTCACTTTAGTGTTAATGGATCATTTCATGAAGTTAGATCTACTGTAGGCTCAACCATTCGACTCTTATATTTAGGAAATCAATGCCACAGGCTAGCTGAATGGTTGAAGCAAGAGTTGGTTTCTTATACATGTTACCATTTATTGGGTTGAAGTGAGTTCCATACTCTATTTATGCAGTGTAATATATGATATTGGTGATCCTTCATATTTAATAGTGTTATACATTATTTTGGTCACCCTAGTGATGATTTCACAAACATGTGTTCATGCTCCCAACATGACTTTTTGCCTGAGAAAAAAAACTTTTTTCATCCTCTACAAGGTTTCTTTTTAGAAAGGGTCTGCAGGCTACATATATTACACAGTGCGAAAATATATGATTTTCGCGGGCTGCTCTATAGCTGGCCCACGTGATTTTCGCTGATTCGGATTATTTTCGGCACGAAATGAGATCTAAGATATAATAAATAAATGCACAGAGATATCACAGATATTCAATAATATAACAAAAATGTATCAGAGATGCAACCATAAACATAGATATACCATAATACACGATTTTTATTAATGAAAGAAATGTACAAAGTCTATAAAAATACAGAGTGAAAGACTCGCTAGAATGGTGGAAGCCTATATCTGAGAAGAGATGTGACGGCTACTCCCATTCGCAAGAAGATGATTACAATGAGGCTCTGAAGGAATTTTTACAATAAACAAGAATGCCAAAATTCCTAGACATCCAAAAACCTAACCCTAGGAGATGAAGCACCAAAATTCATGTGGGCCTCGTTTGGGTAAGTTAGTACATCAACTTCGCGGGGTCGTAACTTTTGCATACGATCTCCGTTTTAGGCGTATGATAGCTCATTGGAAAGGTATCATCGAGGAGATACTTTTTAGGAGATTAATAATGCCTATGTACATAATTGACAACCTCAATATCGAAAAACCTTCATTTGGGCCCTCAAAATGGCCTCGGAAGTTAAAAATTGCTAAAAATAGTAAATTGCCAAATTTGCCAGAAAACTTTTTTGAGCCAATATGAAAAGGTGGGTGGCCACTGATATCCACCTGGATCAATCCTCCCTCCTTATGAAGCAGTGGTATCCATTGCGTTGAGTTACTGGGGGAGAGGGAAAAGCGTTTGCCGAATCTGCATCTTGGTGAGCTGCTTGTCTTTCTGGAGACGTCGCACTGCTCAGTTTGTGGAAGTCTGTCACGAACTTGTTGAGGCTGAGGCTAGTCAAAAAGTCGGGCTACATGAGAGGATGGTGCACAGAAGGAATATGTTTTCTTTTATGCAACCTTGTCGACCTGCTTCTGTTGGATAGAAGGTGCTTAGGGCGAAGCTGTAGTGGTTGTTGTGTCCTTCTGTTCCCATTTTGAACAGATTATGAAGAAGATAAATTTTGCAATATGAGATACTACCTTGTGGAACTTTTTAGGTGGAATAATAGTCGGAACTACCTCTGGTATTCTGTAGAGATGAGCCCCTAGAGAAACAATGGCACTACGGGGTTAAGATTCATAAACAACGTGGCACTTCCACATATATGGTTGGCCCAAGAGAACATCACATACATATAGTGGGGAAACATCACATAATACCTCATCCTTGAAGGGTTGGATTCCATATGACAATCGACATTGCTGGCTGACACGAAGATCTCGTTTTTTTTTAAGCCACCCGATGTTGTATGGTTGTGGGTGTGGTGTTGTCGACAATCCCAACTATTTGATGACCTCTTCTAAGATGAGGTTCTTCTGGCTTCCACTATCAACAATAAAATCCAGCGGGGTCCCCTTCACCCACATCTGTGAATGAAAAAGGTGCTCCCCCTCTTCAGGATCTGTTGGTTCTTTTGGTTGAATTGCTACGGTCGAAACAATAACAGTGGGGTCTACGTCAATGATCTATCCTTTATTAGTATTTTCAGAATCAGATTCTGAATCAGGGTTCGACTCCTTGTCTTTGATCTCGACCACCAATGACTGTTTTGAGCGACATTCATCGGTATTGTGCTAGGGGATTTTGTAGGAATCGCACCATTTTCTAGTGTCCTTCTTTGTCTTCCCGTTACCCTTATTTTCATGTGGCTTGGACTGGTTTTTGGGAGACTGTTTGTTAGGGACTTCTTTTTCATACTTTGGTTGTTGTGGATTTGTAGAACCAAAATCCCGTTTATTCTAGTGATTAAATTTCTACTTGATTTTAACAGCATATCGATAGGTAGCACTGAGTGATGAGATGTCCATAAAATCCATTTCAGTTTGGATGTATGTGTGTAGAGCCCCGCGGTATTTCAGAACCAAATGTCGTTCGGATTTTTTGATACCCAACTTGGTGCGTAAGGTATGGAATGTATTGGTGAACTCCTGAACTGCTTGGCCCCTCTCTTGTCGCAGTGTGGTCCATCTCATGTACTGGTCCTCATAGTTGCCAATAGGGTAATATTGTTCCTTTACCGCATCCACAAAAAAATCCCAAGTGGGATCGGCCACATATATTTCAGACTCCTCTGTGGAACTCTGCTCCCAATAAGTTTCCCACCAATGTTTGACATGGGGGAGAGATTTAAGGAGTGTGAAGGTGATCATTTCTTTGTCGAAAAATTTGTGAACAGAGAAATAACCTTCTAGCAGATTTAACCATTTGTCTAGGGCTTTTGCATCTATCTGTCCTTCAAATACAGGAATATCAAAATTAACTTGTACCTTGAAAGGAGAGGTGCCTCCAAAGTATCCACTTGATGAATATGCACCTGTTTCTATCGATAGGCATTGAAGGATGTGGGAAAATTATCCATCATTTCGTCCCTCTGTTGCGTGAGAGCTTGCTCAAGCAACAAACTGATAGGATCGGCTGCTACGTCATTTTTCTTTTCTTACACCATTTAGGGTTTCTTGGGTGTGTGAGAGTGATGGTCCTCAAGACAGAAAAGATCAAGATCCAACTTTCCATACTCAGACCTCATTGGGGACATGCACTGAAAAAAACGACCAAGAACAACCTGCTCTAATACCACTGATCAAGATTATTTTCAGCACGAAATGAGATCGGAGATATAATAAATAAATTCTTAGAGATATCACAGATATTCAATAATATAATAGAAATGTATCAGATATGAAACCATAAATGCATATATACAGTAATACATGATTTCTATTAATGAAAGAAATGGACAGAGACTGTAAAAATACAGAGTGAAAGACTCGCTAGAATGGTGGCAGCTTATCTCTGAGAAGAGATGTGAAGGCTACTCGCATTCACAAGAAGATGATTAAAATGAGGATCTGAAGGATTTTTTACAATAAAAATGAATTCCAAAAGTCCTAGACATCCAAAAACCTAAACCTAGGAGATGAAGCGCAAAAAGTCAAGTGGGCCCCGTTTGGGTAAGTTAGTACATCAATTTCTCGGGGTCATAACTTTTGCATACGATATTTGATTTAGGCATATGATAGATCATTGGAAAGGTATCGTAGAGGAGATTCATTGTGAGGGATAAATCATGCAGTCATACATCATTTAGGACATAGATCTCTAAAAACCTTCATTTGGGCCCTCAAAATGGCCCCGGAAGTTAAAAACTGTTAAAAATAGTAATTTGCCAAATTTTCCAGAAAACTATTTTGAGCGAGTCAAAAAAGGTGGGTGGCCACCGATATAAACCTGAATCAATCCTCCATATTTAGGAAGAAATGGTCTCCATTGCATTGAGTTCCCAGGGGAGAGGGAAAAGCGTTTGCTGAATCTGCATCTTGGTGAGTTGCTTGCCTTTCTGGAGACGTCGCGCTGCTCAGTTTGTGGAAGTCTGTCACGAACCTGTTGAGGCTGAGGTTGTTCAACAAGTCAGGTTACATGAGAGGACAGTGTGTAGAAGGAATCTTTTCACTTTTCTGCAACCTTGTCGACCAACTTCTATTGGATAGAAGGTGCTTGGGGCGAAACTGTAGTGGTTCCAGTGTCCTTTTATTCCCATTTTGAAAAGATTGTGAAGAAGCTGAAATTTGTTGTATGAGATACTACCTTGTGACACTTTTTAGGTGGAAAAATAGTCGGAACTACCTCTGGAATTCCGTAGAGATGACCCCCTATAGAAACAATGACACTACATGGTCGAGACTCATAAACAGTGTGGCGCTTCCACATATATGGTTGGCCCAAGAGAACATTACAAACATCTAGTGGGGCAACATCACATAATACCTCATCCTTGAAGGGTTGGATTCCATATGACAATCGACATTGTTGGCTGACACGAAGATCTCGTCCTTGGCGAAGCCACTCGATGTTGTATGGATGCAGGTGTGGTGTTGTCGACAATCCCAACTATTTGATGACCTATACTGAGATGAGGTTCTTCTGGCTTCCACTATCAACAATAAAATGTAGTGGGATCCCCTTCACCCACATCTGTGAATGAAAAAGGCGCTCCCCCTCTTCAGGATCTGTTGGCTCTTCTGGTTGAATTGTTGCGGTCGCGACAATAGTAGTGGTGTCTACGTCAATTATCTGGTCTTTACCATTATTTTCAGAAATAGATTCTGAATCAAGGTTCATCTCCTTGTCTTTGATATTAACCACCAATGACCATTTTGAGCGACATTCATCGGTGTTGTGCCAGGGACTTTTGTGGGAATCGCACCATTTTTCGATGTCCTTATTTGTCTTCCTATGACCCTTCTTTTCATGTGGCTTGGAATGGTTTTCGAGAGACTATTTGTTAGAGACATCTTTTTCATACTTTGGTTATGGATTTTCAGAACCAAAATCCCATTTGTTCTAGTGCTTAAATTTCTGCTCGATTTTAACAACATATCAATAGGCATCACCGAGTAATGAGATGTCCAGAAAATCCATTTCAGTTTGGATGTATCTGTGTAGAGCCCCAAGGTATTTCAGAACCAAATGTCATTCAGATTCTTTGATACCTAGCTTGGTGCACAAGGTATGGATGGTATTGGTGAACTCCGGAACTTCTTGGCCCCTCTCTTGCCGTAGTGTGGTCCATCTCATGTACTGGTCCTCATAGTTGCCAATAGGGTAATATTGTTCCTTTACCGCATCCACAAAAAAATCCCAAGTGGGATCGACCCCATATATTTCAGACACCTCTGTGGAACTCTGCTCCCAATAATTTTCCCACCAATGTTTGACATGGGGGAGATATTTAAGGAGTGCGAAGTTGATCTTTTCTTTGTCGGAAAATTTATGAACAGAGAAATAACCTTCTAGCAGATTTAACCATTTGTCTAGGGATTATGCATCTATCTTTCCTTCAAGTATAAGAATATAAAAATTAACTTGTACCTTGAAAGGCGAGGTGCCTCCAAAGTGTCCTCTTGGTGAATATGTGCCTTTTTCTATCGACAAGCATTGCAGGATGTGGGAAAAATTCTCCATCATTTCATCCCTTTGTCGCGTGAGAGCTTGCTCAAGCAACAGACTGATAGGATCGTCTGCTCCATCGTTTTTCTTTTCTTCCCCCATTGAGGGTTTCTTGGGTGTGAAAGTGTGATTTTCCTCAAGACAGACAAGCTCGAGACCCAAATTTCTATACTCAGACCATGTCGGGGACATGCTTTGAAAAAAATGAACAAGAACAGCCTGCTCTGATACCACTGATCCAGATTATTTTCGGCACGAAATGAGATCGAAGATATAATAAAGAAATGCAGAGAGATATCATAGATATTCAATAATATAGTAGAAATGTATCAAAGATGCAACCATAAATAGAGATATACATTAATACACGATTTCTATTATTGAAAGAAATGTACAGAGACTGTAAAAATACAGAGTGAAAGACTCGCTAGAATGGTGGCAACTCATCTCTGAGAAGAGATGTGACATATACTTGCATTCACAAGAAGATGATTACAATGAGGCTCTGAAGGCATTTTTACAATAAACAGGAATTCCAAAAGTCATAGACATCCAAAAACCTAACCCTAGGAGATGAAGCGCCAAAAGTCATGTCGGCCCCGTTTGAGTAAGTTAGTACATCAACTTCCCGGGGTCATAACTTTTGCATACGATCTCCATTTTAGACGTATGATAGCTCATTGGAAAGGTATCGTCGAGGAAATTCATTTTGAGGGATAAATCATGCCTTTGGCTATAATTTATAACCTCTATCTAGAAAAACCTTCATTTGGGCCCTCAAAATGGCCCCAAAAGTTAAAAACTGCTAAAAATAGTAAATTGGCAAATTTGCCAGCAAATTTTTTTGAGCCAGTGTGAAAAGGTGGGTGGCCGACGATATCCACCTGCATCAATCCTCTCTCATTAGGAAGCAATGGTATCCATTGCATTGAGTACTCGGGGGAGAGGGAAAAGCGTTTGCTGAATCTGCATCTTGGTGAGTTGCTTGCCTTTCTGGAGACATCTCGCTGCTCAGTTTGTGGAATTCTGTCAAGAACCTATTAAGGCTGAGGTTGTTCAACAAGTCAGGATACATGAGAGGACGGTGTGCACAAGGAATATTTTCGCTTTGCTGCAACCTTGTCGACCTGCTTCTGTTGGATAGAAGGTGCTTAGGGCAAAGTTGTAGTGGTTGCACTGTCCTTATTTTCCCATTTTGAACAGATTGTGAAGAAGCTGAATTTTTGATCCAGGTGGAGATCGATGGCCACCCACCTTTTCTGATTGGCTCAAAACAGTTTTTTGGCAATTTTGGCAATTTACTATTTTTAGCAGGTTTTAACTTCCGGGGCCATTTTGAGGGCCTAAATGAAGTTTTTTTGAGATAGAGGTTCTCAATGGTAGACGAAGGCATGATTGAGCCCCCAAAATGAATCTCCTTGATGATACCTTTCCAACGATCTATCACACGCCTAAAACGAAGATCGTATGCAAAAGTTACGACCTCGGGAAGTTGATGTACTAACTTACCCAAACAGGGCCCACATGACTTTTGGCGCTTCATCTCCTAGGGTTA
>JZKD02S2419521.1:28553-39297 GCA_000966675.3 Picea glauca | reverse complement strand
CAATAATAAGTCATATTTACATCAAACACTATTGGGTCCATTTCCCAAAACTTTGTGCTATGGGTCTTTCTTCAAGGGTTGACATCAATGACAACCAACCTTAATCAACAGATTTTAACAATATATTGATAGGCAACACTGAGTGATGAGATGTCCAGAAAATCCATTTCAATTTGGATGTATCTGTGTAGAGCCCCATGGCATTTTAGAACCAAATTTTGTTCAGATTCTTTGATACCCATCTTGGTGTGCAAGGTATGGAAGGTATTGGTGAACTCCGGAATTGCTTGGCCCTCTCTTGTTGCAGTGTGGTCCATCTCATGTACTGGTCCTCATAGTTTCCAATAGGGTAATATTGTTCCTTTACTGCATCCACAAAAATATCCCAAGTGGGATCAACCCCATATATTTTAGACTCCTCTTTGGAACTCTACTCCCAATAAGTTTCCCACCAATGTTTGACATGGGGGAGATCTTTAAGGAGTGCGAAGGTGATCTTTTCTTTGTCGGAAAATTTGTGAACAGAGAAATAACCTTCTAGCAGATTTAACCATTTGTCTAGGGCTTCTGCATCTATCTGTCCTTCAAATACAGGAATATAAAAATTAACTTGTACCTTGAAAGGTGAGGTGCTTCCAAAGTGGCCTCTTGATGAATATGTGTTTGTTTCTATCGGAAGGCGTTGAAGGATGTGAGAAAAATTCTCCATCATTTCATCCCTCTGTCGCGTGAGAGCTTGCTCAAGCAACAGTCTGATAGGATCGTCTTCTCTGTCATTTTTATTTTCTTTCACCATGGAGGGTTTCTTGGGTGTGCGATAGTGATTTTCCTCAAGATAGACAAGCTCGAGACCCAACTTGCTATAGTCAGACCATGTCAGGGACATGCACTGAAAAAAATGACCAAGAACAACCTGCTCTGATACCACCGATCCAGATTATTTTCGGCATGAAATGAGATCGGAGATATAATAAAGAAATGCACAGAGATATCACATATATTAAATAATATAACAGAAATGTATTAGATATGAAACCATAAACACAGATATACAGTGATACACGATTTCTATTAATGAAAAAATGTACAGAGACTGTAAAAATACAGAGTGAAAGACTCACTAGAATGGTGGCAGCTTATCTCTGAGAAGAAATGTGACGGCTACTCACATTCGCAAGAAGATTATTACAACGAGTCTCTGAAGGAATTTTTACAATAAACAAGAATGCCAAAATTCCTAGACATCCAAAAACCTAACCTTAGGAGATGAAGTGTCAAAAGTCATGTGGGCCCCATTTGGGTAAGTTAGTACATCAACTTCTCGGGGTCGTAATGTTTGCATACGATCTCCATTTTAGGCGTATGATAGATCGTTGGAAAGGTATCATCGAGGATATTCATTTTTGGGGTTTAATCATTCCTTTAGATATCGTTGAGAACCTTGATTGCAAAAAACATTCATTTGGGCCCTCAAAATGACCCCAGAAGTTAAAAAGTGCTAAAAATAGTAAATTGCCAAATTTGCCAGAAAACGGTTTTGAGCCAGTCGAAAAAGGGGAGTGGCCACCAATATTCACCTAGATCATTTGTGGGCTGCTATGTAGGCAAGGTGTGGTGGCGTTCCAGAGCTAAAAGAGGAAAGAGGTTTCACAAAGTTTCTAGAAGGGGAATCTTCTAAAATGTGAGGTGGCGTCCATATGGTTGCGATCCTATTGGTTTCTCTGATTTTGTGGGATCATTCTCATACCTTTAACCACTTAAAATTATCCTATATAATCATGGGATTCTCATGGAAAAGGTTAAGTAATATTAAAAAAAGAATTGATGAAAGAATAGGCTGAAGACTGTGTGAAGAATCCTGTTCCTAGTGACACTTGAGGCCTCCATTTGTCTATCAATTTTTTTGTGGATTATCTTCATGCGAATTTCAGAATAAGTGTATGTGTGTGTTGGAACAAAGGACCACTAAAAGGGAACTTGCAACATCAAGGAAATTTGGTTGTATCTTCTACTTTTCATTAATATAATACGTTGGCACGTCTCTTTCCCATAAAATGATTAGTATTTTATTATATGATTCCTTGATCATATGTTTAGGTTGTCATTGAACCTTTAACATATTACCCCTGGGATCGTATGATCTATTGATTGGTATGGACTGGCTAGCCACCCATAAAGCCAGATTGGAATTTACCATAAAACCTTAGAATGTGTAAGTAAAGAAGGGAAAAGGATAACCCTTCAAGGGATCTAAAAACCTGTCTCGATGAGACAAATATCAGCTCTAGAAATGAGAAAGTATTTCCAAAAAGGATGTCCCCGATATGCAATACAGGTGTTGAAAAATATTGAAGATGATAAACCAAGCCTCGAAGACCACCCTACCCTGAGAAATTACAGAGATGTGTTTTCGGAAGAGGTGTCGAGTCTACCTCCGAGAAGAGACATAGACTCCTCGATAGAACTTGCACTGGGAGTGGTGTCGGTGTCTAGGACACCCTACCAGATGAGCACACCCGAGTTAGTTGAACTCAAATTTCAATTAAGAGAAATGATGGATAAGGGCTATATACGGCCCAACGTGTCTCCATGGGGAGCACTAGTCCTATTTGTGAAAAAGAAGGACTGTACCCTTAGACTATGTATAGATTATAGACAACTCAATAAGGTAACCATAAAGAACAAGTACCCCTTGCCCGGGATCGATGACCTGTTCGACCAATTAGGGGGTGCGTCTATTTTCTCAAAGATTGACTTGAGGTCGAGATACGATCAAGTCTGAATCAAGGGTGAAGACATCCATAAAACCTCCTTCCAGACGAGGTATGGTCACTATGAGTTTGTGGTAGTACCATTTGGGTTAACCAATGCCCCTGCCACTTTCATGTGCTTGATGAACAATGTACTCAGCAAATTCCTAGACAAATTCATGCTGGTTTTTATTGACGATATATTAATTTAATCCAAGAATGAAGAAGAGCATGAAGAGCATCTTAGGCTTGTGTTGCAAGTGCTAAGAGAACATCATCTCTATGCCAAATTCAACAAATGTGAATTATTCCATAAGAAAATACATTACTTAGGCCATTTTCTATCCGAAGAAGGAGTAGCAGTAGACCCTGACAAAATCAAGTCTATCATGGAATGGCCTACCCCAAAGGATGTTTCAGATATCAAATCCTTTATGGGATTAGCAGGATACTATAGGAGATTTATAAAATGATTCTCCAAGATTGGTTGTCCAATCACTCCCCTCCATAAGAAGGGGACAAAATTCATGTGGACACAAAAATGTGAAGAAAGATTTCAGACACTGAAACATCTACTGACCCATGCACCCATGTTGAAGATTGTCGATCCTGAAGCTGACTTCCACATGTGCACAGATTCCTGTAAGGAAGGGCTCGAAGGATTCCTTATGAAAGGAGGAAGTGTGGTCTGCTATGAATCCCAAAAATTGAATGAGCACGAAGTCAACTATGTGACCCATGATCTAGAGTTGGCTGCCATAGTGCACGCCTTGAAAATGTGGAGGCATTACCTCCTGGGAAGAAAATTTGTATTTATGACAGACCTCTGTGGATTGCAATATTTGTTTGACCAACCAAAGCTCAATTCCAGACAAGCTAGGTGGATGGACCTCCTCAGTGAGTTTGATTTTGAAATCAAACATATTAAGGGAAAGGAAAATAGGGTGACTGATGCCCTTAGCAGAAGCATGAAACAATTCACCTAGCCACGATGAGCTCCTGCGAGACAGATGTCAAGGAAAGAGTCGGAAATGCACAAGAAATAGATCCCTTCATCTAGACCATGACCTCGTACCTACAACAAGAACCCACAGGGGTAAAGTATGGAGACTACTAGATGATGGAAGGAGGCCTGCTCACTTACCAAAGTAGATTGTATATCCCAGATTGTGATGAATTGAAGAGGTTCATATTGGATCAACTACATAAAATACCCTATACTAGTCATCCAAGATACCAGGAGATGATCACAGCCACCAGGAAACAATTCTATTGGCCTAGATTGAAGAAATACATAGCTGAGTACCTAGCCAAATGCATAGAATGCAAATAGGTAAAAGCAGAACACCGACACCCAGCAGGATTATTACAACCTCTACCAATCCCGGAATGGAAATGGAAAACCATCTCCATGGATTCCATCACCGGATTACCAACCTCGGCCAAACAGAATGACGCCATCATGGTAGTGGTGGATAAATTGAGCAAGTCCACCCATTTCATCCCTGTCAAGTCGACTTTCAAGGCAATAGACATCGCTCAGGTATTCGTGAAGGAGATATTTAAATTGCATGGTATGTCGAAAGATATCATGTCTGACAGAGACACAAAATTCACTTCCAACTTTTGGAAATCACTAATGACGGGTTTAAATACCAAGTTGTTGTTTAGCACCACCTATCACCCTCAAACCGATGGACATATAGAATGAATGAACCAAATAATAGTATACATGCTAAGAATGCATGTAATGCATCAACCCAAGAAGTGGGAAGATTACCTGCCACTGGTGGAATTCGCCTACAACAACGGCTACCAAGAATCCTTAGAGATGAGCCCCTTCAAAGTCCTATATGGTAGGATGTGAAACACTCCTATCAGTTGGAGTAATCCCATAAACATAATTTCTTTTGGACCCAACATGTTGAAAGAAATGGAACAACAAGTGACTCATATAAACCAAAACCTGAAGGTCGCTCAGATTCGACAAAAAAGTTACGCCAAACAAAAGAGAACTCCAAGAGTGTTCAAGACGGGATACCATGTATATCTCAGAGTTAGGCCCAAGAAGATTTCTCTGAAAATGGGAGCTTGTGCCAAGTTGGCACCTTGGTATTGTGGACCCTTTGAGGTTCTAGATAGAGTGGGACCTGTAGCCTATAGGCTAGCACTTCCTCCCACAGTAAAAGCACATAATGTTTTCCATGTTTCATTGTTGAAGAAATGTGTACATGATTCTAATCATATAATTGAATGGTCTATGGTCCAGGTGTAACCAGAGGGACAATTCCTACCAGAACCTTAATGCATACTGGACAGAAAAGAAACTATTGAAGGAAAATCTCCCTACGGACAAGTAGATCTCCTCTTGAGAGCTAGACTCTTAACTCTTAAGACAAAAGATGCTTATCGTGGACACTGAATTCCTTTTAGATCTAGATAAATTTATGTGTGAGGAGGAAGGAGAAAATAAGTACCTTTTACCAGTGTTTTTCCTTGCACGGTCCGAGTTGAGCTTCAATCTTGAACTCCTCAATAAGCCCTGTAGACAAACAAAAGTACAAACAACTTCCTGCTCTATTGATATTAGCTCTAAATAGACCTATCTATTAGAGACAAATTCATGTGAGATCAAACACAGAATTGAAAGAAATAGGCAAAGCATATTATATTAAAGAGAACAACAACAAAGATTGCTTACAGCCATAGATGTGAGTGTAGCATCTTCGTCAAGCCTTCCTCGTCTGAAACCTTTCTCAAACAGTCCACACACTGAATGTTGATGTTTTGAAAGACACCTTCTTCATGAGATCATAGGTTGGATGTTTCACAATACTTTCTCCCCCCCTTTCACCATGAGAAAGCCTGTTTAAATAGGCTTGGAGAGGCCCAACAACTTGAGATATCTTTGGGGTAAGTTGAGGATTTTCCTCCTCCAGTTATGGATCTTCCCTAAGATCATGGCTTGACCAAGGATTCGAATCCAACTACCTTCAGATATTGAAGGGATATTTCCCTCATTCTTCTCAACAAACCAATTTTTGCCTAGAATAGGTAGCGCTCCCCCAAAAGGGGCATCTGAGCATTAAAGCACTCCCTAAGAGAAGGAAAGCAAGTGCTGGTGTTATAACTCTCCCCCATAAGGGTGGACAGAGCGTTATAACGCTCCCTAACAATGTATAGGGGAGCACTCCTCCCTAAAACTGAATTTTTAGTGGTCCTCCCAATAGCAAGAGACTTGCATTTCTAGTAGACTGATTCCTCCTCTTCACAACTAATATTTGAGGTGTCCTAAGTGTCCCTATCATGTTGTTGGAGGCATGACATAGGCAAGAAGGAAGTATGATGTCAACAACACTTATACTATTTTGGTCAAGATGCGACACTTACGACACTAATGACGATACTTGTGACACTTGTGAAGTGAGTAATTTTGAGGTGTAACAGATTTCCCCCCAAAGTATGAAGTTAGAAGATGAGAACTGATAACTGAAATACTTTGCAGACTTTCAAGCAAGGGTGCGGGTTCAGAGAACTTGACAGAAGCTGCACACAACCGTCAACCAAACATTAAGACATGCTTCAAACCCAAGGTAGGCATACCTATGATTGAGTGATAGATACTTTCAAGGTATGACCACCATAAATACAGTACGGATCCATAATTATATTGATAAAAGGTATAGCCACCAAAAATACACTGTGGATCTATACTCCCATGACCTGAACTGATCGTAGCCATGAAGAATACACAGTGGATCTACAAGATGACAAGACATTGCCATGACCAATACAAAGTGGATCTATGTGACAGTATATGTGTCATTGTTCAAGAGAAAATCCGTCGCAACCTGGGTAAAGTACATATCAGAGTGATCACTCAACCCAGGGTCTTCTTACCGATCTTGATGTAGTATGAATCTAACCATGTGAATAGATGTCCTAATGTCGAACATGGCAAAAACTACTTGATTACCGGTCAATGAGGTGAACCGTTAACAAGCGCGAGGGAGATCACCATTGATGTCAATGATTCCCAAGGTACTTAGTACATTCCAACAAATGTGAATAGATTAGATGAAGTCGAACATTTATGGAATCATTCGATCAGAGTTTGATGATGTTAACCCACTGTCGGACATGAGGAGGCCTACCATTAAGGCATGCAGGTCCCAAGGTACTAACTAGTTTCTAGGTATAATCCTTGGATAATGTGTTGAGGTCAACAGGGAAAGACTTGTCTCAGGAGGGCATTGATGCATCCCCCATCAACGACACGAAACTAACATAGAGATGTGATTGGTGGATCAAAAGAACATGGACTGAAATGGGTATTGAGACAAGATATTTGTGATGGCTAACTCTCGAGGTGGATACTTCCCTTGAACACTGAGGCACAACAGCAGAAACATGACATAGACCAAAACTTGATGATGCAGTGGATGTTGTAACTTACGTCAGGTGACCCAAAGGAGTAAAAGAAACTCAAAGGATTGGCTCAGTGCAGAGGTTCAGTGGATTAAAATGCATGCAAAGACAAAGTGTCGTGTTCAAGGGTGATTCTAAGAGTTATTGGTCATGTTCTCAAAAACTGCTTGGCTTGCTTCTTTCAAATTTTCCCCCATCCAGATAGACGAGTACCTCTTTTTAATTTAACAAGATCGAGGAGGGTAACACATGCTCGATATAAATTACCTTCGATAAGTCCCTCTTCCTTTGTTTAACAAACTGGAAGAAGTAAGGGTTCGGTCCCGCATGGGCCTGTCGATGTTTTTTTTAATGAGTCCAAAGATAGAAAACTCAAAGCTTTTTTAGGATTATAGAGTCTGGAAAAACACTTAAAAGAGAACTCTCTCAGTTCCTTTTTTTTAAAGTAGTGTGATGAGACCGAAAAAGAGATAAACTATTGCTCAATAGATGTTTTCTTCAAATACTTTAACGAGCGTGAAGTGAACAAGGTCGCTCGGCAATATTTTCGTGTTTAGAGAGTCTGAAAAGAACTTAAAGAAGACTCCAATGTTGTCCTTTTTCGTAATGTTAGTCTCGCAAGGCCGAAAAAGAGATAAATTATCACTCGAAAGACGTCATTTCAAACCTTTTAACGAGTGGGAAAGGAAGCAAGATCACTCAGCAATCTTTTCATGTTTAGAGAGTCTGAAAAGAGCTTAAAGACGACTCCAGGGGGTTCCTTTTTTGTGTATCCATACAGGTCTAAAAAAGAGATAAAATTTTACCCATATGCATTCTCATGTATTTACGAGCACGAGAAAGAAAAAATACTAAGCTCGGTATTCCCTTAGTTTGAAAAGCTAGTGGCTTAACTCCAAAATGATCATCAAAGGCTAGAGACATGCCCTCCAAGCTTCAATTCATTCATTGATATTGACGTTGCCACCAATTTATCTACTAGATGATAAAAAGGAGGAGGGTGGATGAAAATAAGGTTCAAGAGAGGTGAGTGTTTCATTTTTTAATGAGCTTGACACAGGAAAAGAACTATACTCAGGGCCTCTGTTTCATTTTTTAATGAGATTTCCACAGAGAAGGGAAACTATACTCGTGAATTCTTCTTGAACATGGCTTCCAAGAGGATAATGCTCTGGAAGGATACCATGTCAAGGGACAAAACTCATCATGGCCTCCAGGAGATCTTCTCTAGATGGAATATAATCACTCAGGAAGGAGAAAATGTCGAGGGTCACGATAGGGATAAGGAGATTAGGCTCCAATAACCCTACCACAGAAATCACCATGTCAACTATTGGATCCAAATCATCAGAAGTCGAAGGCATGGGAGACAATGGAAAATCAACATCGAGAGGGGAGATAGAGTGTATATCTTCCCGAATTTCTTCACGAGGGGGAAGAAAAGAGGATCGGTGACGATTATTATCCCAAGGTAACTTGTCAATGCAAAGCATTTCCAGAATAAATGCATCAGAAGGAAAAGTTGGGGGAACGTAGTCGATCCCAGACGATAAGGAACTCAACCGTGATTGCATCGAGGAAACGTCGGGTGCCAATAGATGTTGGTCATCCAATGAGGGAGAAGCGGAGTGGATAGAAATGTATGATTTTTTGGCTGGAATAAGTGGCACGGTGTCACCAAGTGCATCGAATTCCAATGGATGAGATACAATCCAAGGGTCAGATGATTCCAAAGATTGATAAACCACGTTTGAAATCATATTGACAATGGAAATATGATGTGTAGTCGGTGGAAGTGGTGTAGGGAAGGTACCCATGAGGCTAGAATATTTCATTAAGCCAACACCAACACTTTCATACGTGATCTTTTGGTCTCCTAAGAAAGGAATATTGTTGGTAGAGGGAGTGCGAGCATCGGTCATGTAGAAATCCAACTGATCAACAGTGACAATTTTTCCGTGATGAGAAAATTCGACACATCAAAAAATTGACGAGGCAACGACAATCATAGCATAAAACCAACTTCTTCCAAGTAACAAGTTGTAATCGAGGGGAGAATCGACCACCTCGACATCAACAATAACAATTTTTCCACCCAATTGGATGGGCAGGGACTATAAAATCCCATGGGGATGAAAACCTCACCCATTTAAGGCACGTAACATCGTTGGGGATTTGTTAAGTGCGGGTGATTTTAAACCTTTCCAACATGCTAAATACATGACACAAGTTGAGGCTCCCTCATCCAAAATAGTTCGGTGGATTTGTTGATTATGAACAACAACATCAACCTGAAAAACAAGTTGGTGAGAGAGTTAAGACGCATAATTGTCCAGGCTAAACATGATATGGTTGGACAAATCAATATCAACAACGCCAAGAGCGGCCAAGAGCATTCTACGTTGACTGGAGTTGTGTTGTAGAACTTCTAACGCAGACATAACACACGATGCTTGAGCCAAATCTTCAACAATGTTGTAGTTTTGGGTGGCACGTGAACTAGGATTAAAGGTAGATTTACGTATAGTGCTCTTAGGAGGTCATAAGATAGAGTCAACCCTGGGTTTTTCAATATGAAGTGGTCCAGACGGAGGATTAACCGATGAAAGACTAATGGAGGATGATGATGGATCTGGTAAATTACCGATGCCGTTAGTGTATTTTCCTTTGTCAAGGTTACCTGGTGTGTCATATGTCTTAGAGCGAGTGGTCAAATTGATCCCATTAAACATATAAATATATGCACTCGACAAAGCCTCATCATGAGGATCGCTAGAACTGCTCCCAAGAGAGGGGGTTTTAGAAACCATGGATTACTGTTGTGGAAAACGTTGAGTAAGCACACCAAGTAGTGACTTTCCTTGGAAAATTTTGGCCACCTCATTGTGAAGTGGACAGTCTCGAGTGTAGTGATCGTCACCACAAATGATACATGGGAATTTCAGTTTCCGTTGTGTTTTCTTTTTGGTAGCAGGTGTTTGATTTTTTGGTTGTTCATTGTTATTTTTTGATTTATTCTTTGTCTTCTTCTTACCTCCGGATTCTTGTAAAGGGGCAGATTGAACTACATTCACCTCAGAGATCTAATTTTGGGGAGAGGTAGAGGAGAGTGTGAGCGATTGGGAAGTAGATTGAGTTTTGATGGAACCGATAACACCATCTGAATGAGATGAGGATGACGTCTTAGATGGATCAGTATTAGCTCGAGAAGCATTCGGAAGCAAATCATACAAAGTACCAGATTGGGAATAAACCAAATCTAAATACTGAGCCCGAGCGATGGCTTGTTCCTCAGTGACCGCACCACCCATAGAAACATTGCGAGCAATCGGGGGTAACAGTGATTATTAAACCATTCCACCAATAATATGTCAGGAATGATTTCCTTGATCATCCTTCGTCGTCTCCTCCACTCATGAATATGGTCAGAGATATGCACGGAGTTAGTTTGATGAAGGGAGGTCAAGAGTTCAGTACCCGTCTCATAGAAAATAGGCAGTTGAAAGTGTGTGAGGAAAGACATGGCGAGGGAATTGAAATCATGAAAAGAAGCATGTGGTAGTTCA
>JZKD02S2419521.1:6559-17428 GCA_000966675.3 Picea glauca | reverse complement strand
TTATTTTTCATGGAAAGTGCTATGCACCATTCAGTAAGTTGTGAACATTAAATTTAAAATATATGTTTTGTTAAAAATAAACAAGTTACTCCCCAAGAACTAAAACATGTGCCAAAAACGAGGCTTTTAAAGAATTTTTTTCGTAAGCAAGAATTTTAGTTGAATAACACTTCTTAGAGATCACATTATTAGTGGTTGGAGTTATTTTTCATGGCAAGTGATATGCAACATTGAGTAAGTGGTGATCATTAAGTTGGATGGTGAATAGTGTTGTATCTGACGGATAGAAGAAGATGACGTTGATGTTACGATAGTTGCAAGAGGTATTAAGCTCCATGTATAACCTATGACTAGATTAGAATGTTCCAGAAGCTAGAGAAACCCTAAAAAATTGTGTAGAAACCCTAAAAGACATGTCGACTCCATAAAAGAATTAATATTTAGGCATTATCCTCTAAAAGAAGAAATCACCCTGGACAGGAGACAAAGAGGACAATAAATAGAGAGCGCTTAAGCTCATTTGGTCATTCACTCTCTCACAACACACACAAGTCAAGTGGTGCACAAGTTTGGAGAAGGAGTGCAACTGTGCAACTGCAACTGGGTTTTTAGTCTTAGTTTCTGGTTTTTGGACTTTATGTTTGGTGCGTTATTATTGATACACTATCTCTTGGTTATCTGTTGGGTCTGGTACTTCTTCCAGAATCGTTCTATCTGTCAAGGTTATGGTGCTTGAAGGTTCTTGCGTGCATATGGTTGGGTGACAATATTGAGACATTGTCTATGGAAAAATGAGCACATTGAATATTTTAACAGGTTATGGGCCCACACTATCTTTAAACAGTCTAACCATCGGAAGGTAGATTGAGAAGTTATTTGAAAATATTTTTGTAGCACCAAATTGCAGTTGCAGTTGCAGTCGGGATTTTGTAACGACAACAAAAACCCTAACCCTTGTGGTTGGGCACTTCTAGTGAGGCGTTTGACCTAATTCCTTGACATCCTAATGCACCCTATCCTTTTGCAACTCTTGGTACCCTCATCTAGAAAAAACATCAAGTTTGAATTTTTGGTCAAAAGCCAAAGTCAAATTTTGATTGATCAAAGTCATAGGTGGACTGGTCAAAGTTAAAGTCAAAGGTTGACTTCTAGTCAAATTAATTTTGTTGTCAAAGTTGAAATTTTATAGTTTCTATCTTGTTCTAATCATTGAATCTTCTAATTCAGTTTCTAATCTCTTCTTTTCAAGATGGTATCTAGTTTCATATTGGAAGACAAGCTAGACGATGCTACAAGATTTCAAAGGTATGCACTTGTATATGCTATCCAATTTATATCATCTAGAAAAACATGAGTGTTAACCGTGAATTCAAAGGAACAAGAACACCCTCCATAGCAGTTGAGGCTTCAAGTTCCAGGTTTGATTAAATTTTTAAGCTTCCATTTTTCATAAATCAAGGGTGATAGTTGCTACATTACAAATTGTGAAAGAAGTCTTTGAATGGTTCTATTATTTCTAGGTACAATGAATACTTGATTGCATATGAATACAATTGATATAGATGCTTATTATACTTGTTTGAAAGATGAACTAACATCTCCTCTAGAGAGATATTTCTTTTTTTCTCTCGGGAAGGTCACCTTGGTAACTCTATGATGACTATCATCCCTGTTACCATAGATATGTTATGAAAATTCTAGTGGAAACATTTTTTTCTGTTGTTTTTCTTTTTCCAAGCATATCACAAGCGATATATCTGAGAAGGAGCTACAATGACAATTGAAAACATGGAGCAGATGACTCCATTGAGTGGTGAGGCAGGTGATCTCACTAAGTACCAATTCTAGTGGAAGCATGGAAAGAAAAAATAAGTTTTGGACATCATTCACTCAGAAGTGTGTGGACCAATGTCTAAGCGGAAGATAAAGATATTGAGGTTCGATAATGGAGGATAATACAACTCCAAGAAGATTGTTTCCTATTTGTAAAGCAGTTGGGATTAAGAGGGAGCTAACTATCCCTCAGAATGGTTTGAAAGAAAGAAAGAACTGTTCCATTGAAGAATCTATTAAGGAAATGATGAATGACCAGAATCTATCCATGTTTCTATGGGGAGAAGCAGCTATGGAAATCATATATGTTCATAATAGAATTCCTCATTGTATATTGAAGAACATGACTCTAGAAGAATCATTCTTAAAAAAAGAAGCCAAGTGTTGAAAACTTGAGGATCTTTGGATTCATGTCAAGAAGAAAGAATGGAAGGAATCTATGATAAAAGAATATCAATCCATCATGATGTATGGGAAATTGTGCCTAGACGAAAAGGAAAGTCTGTAAAGTATTGATAAATAAAAGGCAAGATTTATGGCCAGAGGTTTCTCCAGCAAGAGGGAGACGACTATGATGAGATGTTTTTCTCCAGTTTCCATATGTACCTCTATGTCTCTTGCAACATTCATGGTTTGAAGTTTACATCATATGGATGAAAAGACCATCTTTCTCAATGGAATAATTGAGGAAGAGGTATATATAGAGAAACCTCAAGGTTTTTAGGTATACCAGAGAGAAACCCATGTATTCATATTAAATAAGACCTTGTAAGTGGACTTAAGCAATATCCAAGAGCTTTGTGTAGAGCCTTTCACTATTCATTGTTAAGAAAGAGTTAGCCTCATAATTTGATATGAAGGATTTTGGTCTCATGAGTAGAAGTATAGCATAAGCGTGGTGAAATATTCTTGTGGCAATGAAAGTATGTTGTAAATATTCTTCAGAAGTTTGGGATGATGGATTGAAAATCCATGGAAACTCCCATGGTAACATATTTGAGGAAGTTCAGAGACTTTGATTTTGATCTAATAGAGTCATCCTTGTACCGACAGTTGATTGGCTCATTGATATATTTCATAAATACCATGTCAGAAATTTGGTTTGTTGTGAACATGTTGAGCCAGTTCCAGGTGGAACCCATACATGAGCATTCGATAGCTGTAAAGAATATCTTGAGATATCTCCATGGGATGATAACTTATGGTTTGAGATATGCCTCAAATAGTGATGTACAATTGCATTGATTTACTGATTCATATTGGCCAGGGAGTATAAATGATAGAAAGAGTACTTCAGATATGTGTTTCAGTATGGGATTTGTTATGATATCATGGGATTGTAAGAAAAATAAGTCTGGTACACTCAGGACTGCAAAAGCATAGTATATTGCAAATTATGAGGCTTGTACGGAAGTAATGTGGCTCTATAAACTAGTTTCTAGACTGTTTGATCAGGTGTTGGATTCGACCGTGATATATTGTGATAACCAAAGCTATGTGAAGATATAATAGAACTTGGTGTTTCATGATAGGTAAAATCACATTGATATCAAGTACTATAGTCCAGAGGGGAGAAGTGGTTCACCAATATATCTCCATTGATGAGCCGACTACATATATTTTGACAAAGCCTTTGTCCAAGATAAAGTTTACATACTTGAGGGACAAGTTGGGGCTCATGGAGATGGCTCCTCAAATTGGGAGGGAGCACTGATATATTATTGATATATGGATAGTAATTTTTCATTTTGGAAAATGGTCCAGGATGGGAAGTCACTTTCTAGGCCAGAAAGTGGTCCAATATTTTAGATGGACAATCATTTTCATAAATAAAATGGTCCAACATATTGTTGATGTACCATAGATAGAGATTACCCTTGTGGCCAATGTGGGGGAATGGTATAGTAAATTCATTCTCGTTGGTAGTCACTCTGAGAAGTGGTCAAGTAGAATGGTATTCCTCTCCAGGAAATCATTCTTTCGAAGTTCACAGTTGTGAGCAATTTCAAAGAATGGTGCAATGTAGGAGGTTGGTGTAGGACAATCATTTCCATAGGAAATGGTCTAGATAGTCATTCCCTAGGGCATACTCATTCTCTCTAGGTTGCAATGTGAATTGTGTTGGAAGAATGGACTAGTTAGGTTAAATGGTCTAGGTTCAAAAATCAAGGATAATTAGTCTTCTATGCTTGGGAAGAATAGTATAGACAACCCATGGTTGATGTTTAACATTCTGAGGGTAGATGCTCTTCTAGATCTCACAGATGTGAGTGGAATAATGGTGCAGATTACTCAGTTTGTATCATGACATTGTTAATGCAAGATGATATTAGATGATATAATTTTATTTCTATGGAGACTGTATTGTTTTGGACAATAGTTGTATGCCATGATGGTGGATGTGCTCCACTAGTAGTGAATGTGTGTCACTGGTTAATAATTGTTTGTTACTAGGAGTGTTTGTGTACCACTGGGTAGTAGTTGTGTACTACTATGGATAGACACAATTATGTTCTATTGGATGGAATTATAGTAGTTGTATGCTATTACCTAATTTCCATGGAGACTACCACTAGTTTTGGATATTATTTCCAACTAGATGGATACTCAATGTGTTGGTGGACAAACATCCTCCTTGTGGAGAATGGTCCAGGTTGAGAGATTATTGACATATCATGGAATGATATTTTTCTAAGGCACAAATTATGGCCCGATTAGGAAAATGGTTCAGGACCGATATTCTCCCGAGCCATAGTTATTGGCCCACACAGGGTGAATAGTCTTCCCCCTAAGAACATGATGTCTTGATTAGGGTGGTTGATATGAGAATGTTATTTTATAAGGAATATAGGTATATATTGATCTATATGGTACATATGCTCCGATTAGAAAATAGTTTGAGGCTGACATTCCTGTAGGAATGGTCTCTGTAGCCCATGGTGTGGTTTTCAACATATGGGAGGACTCACATTCTTCTAGGACATAGGTCAATATTAGAAGAATGGTCCTTGTATCCCATTGCGGGGATTTCAACATCTGTTAGGACAACTATTCTTCTAATACATATGTCCAGAATAGAAGAATGGTCCTTGTATCACTATCTTGAGTAAGTGACTTATTCAACATCATGTCTGATTACTTATATGGAGTATGGTCTCGAGATATGATGCAGTTGATTCTATCAAGTGATACTGATAGTGGCGATGTTGCTCATGAGTTGATCTACATGATCATGGGATAACATGTGTGGCTATGGTGATGCCAGCATAATGGTTTGTTTGTGCTCAAGACCATTACCATTAAATACCTCCTTATCTAGGAGGGAGTGTTGATGTTACGGTAGTTGCAGGCAATATTAACCTCCATTTATAACCTCTAACTATATTAGAATGTTATGGAAGCTAGGGAAACCCTAAAAAGATGTGTATAAACCCAAGAAGACATGTTGGCTCAATAAAATGATTAATATTTAAGTATTAGCCTCTAAAAGAAGAATTCGGCCTGGACAAGTGACAAAGAACACTATAAATAGAGGGCACTTGAGCTCATTTGGTCATTCACTCTCTGTCAACACACGTAAGTCAAGTCATGCACAAGTTTGGAGAAGGAGTGCAACTGCATCTACTGCAACTGGGTTTTTGGTCTTGGTTTCTGGTTTGTGGAATTTCTGTTTGGTGCATTATTCTTAGAGAGAGAGAGATACACTATCTCTTGGTTATCATTTGGGTTTGGTACTGCTTCCAGAATCATTCTATATGTCAATTTTATGGTGATCAGAGATGGTTGCATGCCTATGGTTGGATGACAATATTGAGATATTGTCTATGGAAAAATGATCACATCGAATATTTTAATAGATGATACACTACCAGTGATTGTCTTAGTGCATGGTGAATAAGTTTGTCTTAGTGCATGGATAATTGATGTTTCCTCTCATTTGAGTCGGATTTTTTTAATCATTCTAGTTTGGGCATCGATTCATTTTTCCCTTTTGTGATTTTTCTTATAAGTGGTCAGAGTTCTTTTTCATGGCAAGTGATATGCACCATTCAGTAAGTGGAGATCATCAAAGTTAACATATATTTTTTGTTAAAAATAAACAAGTTAGTCACCAAGAACTAAAACATGTGCCAAAAATAAGGTTTTTAAAGAGTTTTTTTTTTAAGTAAGAAGTTTAGTTGAATAAAACTTCTTAAATATCACATTATTAGTAACTTAGGTTAAAATAATGGAAAACATTCCTTTTTAATAAACACAATCCAAACTACTACTACAACTAATAATAATAATAATAATCTAATTTTAACTTGTGACCTCCTAGGAGGAAACACGTTTCTTAAGCATTAAACGTATTGTACATAGTGTTTATCTTTCCTAATTGTTTTTTATGTTAGTACAATATAAATGCATCATAAATTCAAATCTTTGTGAAAACCTTGAACAAAAGGTATCAATTGGATGTATTAAATTGAGATATAATATTATCAATGGTTGGTAGTGTGGAAACTAAGAGAAGCTATGATGTCCATTCATTCAAAGAACATAAAATACATGTAAAAAATGAAAACTACTAAACAATCCTGGTGTGATGTTCAATGCAAGTTTATAAGTCTTTTAAAAAATGGAAGGCTTGCTCATAAATAATATCAAATTTTTCTAAAAGAACATATATATCATTGACCTATAGTATTTTTAGAATTTTCTTTTCAAACTTGAGTTTTCCCCAAGTCTATTTCGACACTTGAGGTCATGGGGCACTACCTTGCCTTGGTCGTAGTAGCCTAGCCAACATGCACCTACTACAACCAAACTATGCCTCTTCACTTAAGGTTTTCCCATAACATAGCATTAAGCTACAATTTGTGGAATGAAACTAAGTCCTACTCATCCAAGTTCATTCAATAGTAGGCACACATCCAACCACAAATTTAAACAAATCCCAATAATGTTTTAACACTTAGTCAATATTTCAATACTTCAACAACACAAAGAAAAGCAATGAAAAATAACATCCAAAACATAGAGACTCCACAACATAGATGTATAAAAAATACCTAAGGTGGATGCCTTAACTTTTTTATATGAGCAATGTTGCATATATACAACAAGGGATTTGTAGCCTTTTGCTTGAAACTCTATTATAGATGTACAATGAGTCTAAGGAAATATTTACTTCTGCTCATTTCCCAATATACTTTCACAATCCAACTCTTAAGGAAACCATGAGCCTACTTCCTATAGGTCAATTCTTTTTCCTCTCCTCATTCATCCAGTGAAATTCACCCTACTGTGCCAACCTTGAATTTAGCACAAACCTCCTATCTGCTTTACAATCTTGGTGAATGATCAATGAATGATTGATTCCTTAGCACCTTTAAGCCTTCAACTATTTATACAATACTTGTATTGCACTTACAATCCTCTCCAAGTCTAAGTGGACCTAAGTTCCCACCTTGCTAACTTTAACTATGCTTGATGGTTCCTTTTCCCCCTTCACGACTTATCCGTTGATCTCCAAAATCCAATGGTGCCACACCAAAAGTGCCATGTGATGAACAAGTGCACCCAACTATGGTAGTACACCCAAATATGCCCAACATTTTTCCCAAGTGCATCTAAGTGTTTCCAATGGATATATGCTTAAACAATGTGTGCTTGATATGTGTGCATCCCATGATTTTGATCCATGGATGCTTGTCCCTGAAGGAAATTCTACCATATTTTGCAACCTCCAAGTGTGAACCATCCAACTCCTTACACCCACATGTAGCCCAAGAAACCAATTCTATACAAACCAATCAAGTTGTCTATTCTCATCTTTTCCATCGTGCATCATTCTAGTGGATTGGATAGGGTAATCTTCCATAAGCCCCACTTTTCCTTCCCTCACCAAGTTCTTTTTTGATCTTCTCTTGATATGTCCAACTAGTGAAAGCTACCAAGGTGTAAGGTGGATTGATTATGAGAAAGGGCATGCAACTTGTCCATGGTGTGCCTTTCCATCATGCAAGGGTTCGCAAAAACAACTCTTCTAGCCATAAAAATGTTTTCATGTCCAGTCATGTCAAGCAATGACCACTGAGGTGTTCACATCGTATTTAACGTCCCTCGGATTACTTGAGGAACATTACATGCAGAAATACTCATAGAATTAAATTTTTATGCTAAATAATCTTGTATCTTACCAACTATAGGAAAACATACAATTTTAAACATGTGTTGATACCATGAACTAGATGCATCTACAACATTTCAAAATAAACATAAAAATAAGCTAATAAAGTCAAATACAATAACATATAATCATTCTCAAATATAGAGATAATACACAACAATTAAACTCATAATGCAACACATAAACAAGATAAAATACTTATCTTTTAAAATAGTTGTGCAACCCGCTGCTTCGAAAAGATTTTCCACCCAACCATAGACTTGTTGCTCCAAATATCAATAGTAAGTCATGTTGAACAATTGTTTTAGATAGTTGGTTGTCATTTATGTCATCCCTTTGAGAGTGATCTTGTATATTGATGTCAACCCTTAGAGATTGATGTCAAATTTTGGAGATTGATGTCAACCCTTGGAGAAGTCCGATAGAAAATTTCGGCAGCACAAAGGTATGGGTAAGGGACCTGAGTTTGTTTGATGTATAAAGGCATGAATATCAGTGAATATATAGGTAAGACTATTCTAGATGGATAGTACATGTCATGCCATTTCCTATGATATGTGGCACATCACATATTTCCTCACGGTTGAGGAGATATGGATTTGTGAAGTTGGAGGACCCTCTTGAGTTATCTAGAAGCCCCTAGAAGGTCAAAGAAGTCAATTATTCTAGAAGCTCCTAGAAGAAGTTTCTTAGTCAAATTGATTGTAACTAGGAGTTAATCATGGGTAAAGTGGTTGCAATAAGAAAATAATTAAAACTAAATTAGTTGCAAGAAAAAGTTGTGAGTTTGCTAATTATGACAAAGTGGTTGCAAAGAGAAATCATTTAAATAATAAAGTGGTCAAAGTCACTGCAAAGATAAATTATTTAAATAATAAAGTGGTCAAAGTGGTTGAAACAAGAAAGTAGTTAAGGGTAAAAAAGTTATCATTTGATTAATTAAGGAATTGTTAATTGCAACAAGAAAGTGGTTAGCCCTGAAAAGTGGAGAAAGGGGTAAAATAGTTACAAGGAAACTTCTAGAGGAAGGCACTTGGAAAGTATAAATAAGAGAGCAAGGGACTCCTAGTTGCAACCACCTACCTATTGAACATTATTGAACATCCATTTTGTGAAATTTTATTTGTAGGTATACATTGACAAATCTGAGAAAGCATAGGTCTGAGGCAGAGAAGGTATGAAGGAATGGAAGTTTCATAGTTGCAGAGGAATTGAAAGAACTAGAGTGTCATAGGTTATCCATGAGATGGAAAAACAAAATCCGTGTACATCTGTGGGCCGCAGGCACACAAAAACATGGATACCCGCGAGCTGTAGGAGGGGAAAGCGCATATATATAGAAAGGAAAAGGAGAAAGATTCATGTTCTAGGTTTTAGGATCTGAGGAGAGACTGCATGTATGTTTATCAGAGATCAGATATAGTAGAGATACTATAGAGTTAAAGGTATGTTCATGGTTATGTTTTTAGATTGTATCTTAGTGGTGTTGTGGAGCATGCTTGAGGCACGACCTTGTGGATTTTGGGATATACTCTCTTAGATGTTTGGTATACATTGTAATGTATGGTTTGAGGCAGATCCATTGAGGAAAATTGATGGTGCACTTAGCTTGGTTTTATTGGTATATCTTGTGGTGCACTGTGAGAAGCATTTGTTAGTGGTCTTGGTATATGATTTACTTATGAGCGGTACATGTTTAAGGATATATAGCAATGAGTTTTTAGCACATGGTTTGATGTAAGGGTTTATGGATAGTGTGATGTATTTATAGAGGCCCTTTGTTGGTTATCCCGGAGTATATATTTGTTGCATGGTTGATGCACTTCTTGTGATACAAGTTGGTTCTTGGTTGTGATTGGTACATGCTTGGTAGAGGCATGTGTGGGTGATGATTGTGAGTTGTTGTGAGTAGTTTTTTTTGATGCACATCCTGGTGATATTATGCATATGGTTGAGAGTTGTTTTGGTGATTGGTCTTGGTGATTAGATTAGTTTTGGTTGATGATATTGTTGTTACAGATTGTTGGTACATGTTTTTGGTACAGGTGTATGTCACATATTCTACAGTGACATATTGGATACAATGACATCTTGACATAAACATGGACACTGACAGTGAAACTAGGAGAAGTTTTGTAGTATTCCACGAATTGCAGTAAAGAGAGCTGCGAACATCCATGAGTTGCATTAAAGAGAGTCACAAACATTCACGTTTTGCAGCACAGAAAGGTCAGGGATCTGTAGAAAATACTTGGATAATATTGGTACATGTTGTGGCAGGTTTTTAGTGATAGTTGTGACAATGACAAAGTTGATTTAGTGACATTGACATGTTTTCTACATTTGGAATTTATATTTTAGGGAAATTGGATGGGGAAAGGATAGGTCGTTGGAGCCAGAGAACTAGGGAGTTGGAGCTTCCTTCAAGTTGGAGCCTGAGAATTAGGGGGTTGGAGCTAGAGAGTTGGGGAGTTGGAGCTTCCCTCAAGTTGGAGCTTGAGAAACTAGGGGGTTGGAGCCTCATTCTAGTTGGAGCCAGAGAATTGGAAGTTGGTGCTTCCTTGAATGTAATCTTTAACATATAAGATAAGTATTACGTGGTTTTCTCCCACATTGGGTTTCCACGTAAAATACTGGTGTACTATGCATTGTGTGGAAGTGTCTATTATTGTTCATTATGCACTGATGAATGTTAATGTTTATGATGAAATAATATATTGATGATGTACTCATGAACATTATTGAATAATTTAAAAGAATATACATTATGGTTAAAAGCATTAATAAGTGGTTTAAATTTCTCATTATTGATTCACCCCCCCTCTAAGTAATCCAACAAGTCACCCCTGAGCTAGGGATAT
>JZKD02S2419510.1:0-28302 GCA_000966675.3 Picea glauca | reverse complement strand
TAAAGTGACCTTCATATTGCTTTGGGAAATATTTTAGTTGTGCATGGAAGATATATAGAATGAGTTCGGTTGTGTCATTATTCATGCATTACAATTCGAAAATATGTCTCTCACAAGAAACCGACCTTCACTGGAAATCGAAATTTCCAACCGAACATTATTTGAGACCGTATTTTATTTTGTGTGAAACCCAAAATATTGCAACTCTTGCATTTACCAAGAATTTTAGAAATACCCGAAAGTGTAAAATCGAATATAGGTCTATTGGACCCTATTCGTCTCAAACTCAATGCACAAAGAAGATTGAGTCTATCTATGAATTTTTATTTTGTTCTTTCTTACTTCAAATGAATTAATTTTTTTAAATATTACATTTTTATATATTAATTTTGAAAGATGAAGGAAAAAATAATATGGCATGCTATTGCGATTTTTATGGACATAATACCAGAAGAAAAGAGCGCATGCCATTGCAGTTTTCATGGACATAATAAGAGTCGTCGTTGTTAACTGTAATTTTCGCCACGCTTTAAACATTCTTCTCCGGGCAGAACATTTTAGAAGACTCCCTTTAATTTTCGATAAAGTAGCTTTTTCGTGGGTTTATTTTAATTGTTATATTTCATTTATTTATTTTAATTTTTACATTTTGTTTAGTTCTTTTAATTCTTAGGTTTGGTGCATATTGTGCATATTTTAAGTTGGAGTCAAGATGTTATAAGTTTTTTTTTTTTTTTTTTCCCGTGTATTTTCAGTTTAATTTTACTGATAAGTTTTGGTTGGATCTATAAATTTTACTGTCATATTGATGAAATAAAGCCAAATTATATAGACATTCAAGATTTGGACACATATTATTTACACTCTCCTCCTTCATCTTTTTTTTTCCCTGGAAACCCAATGAACGTAGAGAAATGGAAAAAATAATATGAACGCTTATGGAAAATGTTGATTCCACACCTACTCAACCTTTGGTCTCGGAAAATATTAGTTCATATCCTATCAATAAATATAATACATAAGGCTTATTATACATGGAATTTCCCATATTATTACCCAAGGGTGATGTTGATTGCTTTTGTAACACAAAAATGCATGAGTATGGATTGCATCTACTTAAATACTTTTATCAAAATTTTGGAATCCATCCTAGCTTTTATTGTTTCTTGTTGAACATGATTGTGCATCATTGTAGACAAGAAAAGACTTACTTATTTGTACAAAAGAATATTCATAAGAATGCTCCAACAAGAATTCAATACTTGCGTCAACAACTAAGGGACTTACTAGACAATAAGTTGGCTAAGCAACTTATGCATTTTGGTTTTTCTCTTAAAGGTTTATGGGCCTATTGGAAAAATTATTGTATTGAATTCACTAAAATAATTACCCAATCGGGTTTTCCAACTTTTTTTTTTTACTTTGTGTGCCACTAACATAAAGTTGTCTCACTTAAATAATGTCATTCCTAGAAATCAAATGAAAATTGAAAATGTTATTCGGTATCTCCATATTTTTGCAAAATATATGTGCCATAAATTCAATATATTTCATGAACTTATTCTGCAAAAATATCTTGGAGCTAAAGAATTATGCGATAGGTGCATATTCATTTTTTTTCTTTATGCTTTTTACTCTTGGGACATCTCTATGTTTTTTGTGCTTTTTATACAAATATTTACTATATATTATTTTTTATTAGGTATGAGTGGAAACAAAGAGTTTATCCCACATCCATGGTATCTTATGGTTGGTAGGTTCTCCTAAGATGGGAACATTTGATTCGCAAACCCTTCCAATGTGCATGTTGTGAAGACTGTCTTTGATAGGTATGTAACATCATGGAATCCACGTGACATCCATCAATGGGACATATCGATTCCTCAAATCCTAAATGATGATCCATTCCTTGTGAACACCAAATAAATTTTTTCTTGCAATCCTCATGAATATTATGATCATTTGTTGAATTGTTTTCAAAGACATACAAAGTCTAGTGCATATTCTTTCTTGTGCAAAAAGGGGTCTATTCTTGCACCTCGCTAAAATTATCCAAGATAGGTTCGTGATGAATCAATATTATTCATAGATGAACATGGGTGAAAGAAATATGAGACCACACACAATGATGATCTGATAAATGTTCACAATGTTGATATTCTCGGAATGTGGCATGCCAATGTTGATTGTTATCCAATTTTTTCTCGATATGCAGTCTTAAAATCGACATGCAGTCTTAAAATATATTGCAAAGTATGCTTCAAAACAAGAAAAAAAAAAAAAAAGTCAGAAAGTTATCATGATATGTTGGAAATAATTTCTAATGCAAGTGGTTGTGAACATCCTTCTTTGTGTGCATACAAAAGGTTCCTTAAAAAACACTAGTACTCCATGAAATTGGAGCACACGAAACCTCTCATATATTGCTAAAGCTACCTCTTGTTGTTTGTAGTCGCAACTTGTTTTACTTAAATGTTGGAAGAAATGTATTCAATAAACTATTAGGGGATGACCATCAAATTTTCATTCCAAAATAGTTTTGTTCCAATATATCAAAATTGACCTGGTTTTCTAGAACGTTTGTCTATGATCAAAACAACAAGATCTTGGACATTTCATGCCAAACATAATATAGATCCATGGAAACATAGTGATATCCATGCCATTGTTCGAGTTTTTCCAATATTGTTTTCTATTCCCAATGAATGTTATTTCATGAGATCAAGGGTGATGGATGCCTTGATTTACAAAATTCAAACGGATAAACATTATACGGATGTTGAAATTGACATGGATTAAGTTGTTTCTCTCCATGAAATTCCAATGATGTCTCCACCATGCTTTCGTTTGTTTATTGTGATATTATTAAAGCAAAGATAGATGATGCACGCATTTAAGGGTTGGCCACTGATAATTTATGATCTCATCCTTCATATTCGGTTTCCTTACTACCAAATGAATAGAGAGAATTGGAAGAAATAAGAAAATTCACCTCCTTAACCATCAGAATGACCAAATATTAGTTCACATCCCATTATTGAATATAATAAAGGATTATTACACATGGAATATCCACATTATTCCCCATTGGTGATGTTTATTGATTACATCCACGTATATGTAACATTAAAATGCATGAGTATGGATTGCATCTACTCATACACCTTGATCAATGTTTTGGAAGTCATCCTTACTTTCACTATTTCTTGTTGAATTGTTTTTTTGTAAAAAGGAATATCCATGACAATGTACAAACAACAACTCAAGACTTGCGTCAACCACTAATGGATTTACGAGACAATAAGTTGGTTGAGCAACTTATGCATTTTGGTTATTCTCTTAGAGATACAAGGGGCTATTGGAAAAAGTGTCACATTGAGCTCACTGAAATGATTACCCAAATGGGTTTTCCAAATTTGTTTTTTAGTTTGAGTACAACTCATACAAAGTGTTCTAACTTACATAATGTCATTCCTAGAAATTCACATTCGCATGCACAAAATAAACATCGCATAAAAATTTAAAATGTTATCCTGTATCACCATATTGTTGGAATGTATATGCACCATAGATTCAATATATTTCATGAACTTCTACAAAAATACGTTGGATATAAATACTTCTGGTATAGGTTCATCTTCATTTTGTTTTTCTTTATGATTTTTACTTTTGGCACATTTTTGTGTTTTTATAATTTTTATATAAATATTTACCACATATTATTTTTCAATTGGGTATGAGTGGAAAAATAAAGGTTCAACCCTATGGTTGGAAGGTGATCCTAATATGGAATCACACGATTGGTCAAACCCTTCCAATGTGCATGTTGCAAATACTTTCTTTGATACATATGTAACACCATGGATCCCATATGACATCCATTGACATAACATATTGGTTCATTGAAGCCTAGATGATGATCAATGCCTTTTGAATAACTGTTAGGTACCATATCTATTATGAATAGAAAACAATAGAAATACTGCAGCAGATTCCAATGAATCAACAAAATGTAGAGAACCAAAGCATCAAGGATTATACCTTTATTGATATAAAATGATGTTCACTTTACACTTTGATGGGGAAACCTTCAATAGAGAAATGATCTATTACAATAATACTCAAGACAGTGCTTTCTCATGCGTTGTGATCTTGTTTATACAAATTCTATCTTCTAAAGAGCATTTTAGAGGAAGATCTTTCTAGAAGCAGAAGCTTCTATTAAGTCTTATTGCATTAGACTTGTTCACATTATTGAATAAGACTTATTAATTAATGTTGACATTTATTAAATGGAAAATATATTATTCTACCTACACGAGGGATCCCTGACAAAACCACACAAATTTTGTCTTGCAATCCTTGGGAAGATTATTTGAACTTGTTGAATCACGCTCAAAAAAATACAAAGTAGAGTTAAAATTCTTAATTGCGCAAAATTAGTTATATTATCGCATCTCACTACAATGCTCCATGGAAGGTTCATGATGAATCAATATTATTCATATATGAATAGTGGTGAAAAAATTATTCAAGCCAACATGCAATGATGTTAGGCCAAATGTTCACAATGTTTATCTTCTTGCAATGTGGTGTGCTAATGTTGATTATCATCGAGTTGTTTCTCGACGTGAATTATTAAACTATATTACAAATTATTCTTCAAAAGAAGAAAAGAGGTCATAAATTTATCGTGTTATGTTGACAAGAATTTCCAATGCAAGTGGTTGTGAAGGTCTTGCATTGCATTGTGTGCATACATAATGTTCCTTTTAGAAAAAATAGTAGTATGTGACATTGGAGGACAAGAAACCTATCATATGTTTCTAAAGATAGCTTGAAAGAAACTTATTAAAAAACTACCAAGGGAATCCCATCAATTTTCTTTCCAAAACAGTCTTGTTCAAATCAATGTTTTTTTTAAGCAAAATTTTTCTAGTTTGGCTAAATTTAATTTTTTTTAAACTAAATTTCCTCATATTTTCATTAAAATAAAAATTTTGTAGCCTAATTTATCATAATAATTCTCTATATATTTATACTTTTCACCGAGAAATGAAAATTTTCCATGAATATATAGTCGGCTTCATGAACGATTTTGCAAAATCCACTATTGTGTATTATAAATTTTAGAGTATTATAAATTTTAGAGTATATTTGCCACATATAATTTTTTAGGAAGATTTTGATACTGTTTGGAATACCGTGAATTTATATTCAAAATCATATAAGTATTTGTGTGAGACAACATTTTTTAGTACTTGAATTTTTTTGTTCACTTATTTTAACATGTATGTGTTATTATTCCCATGGTATACCATCTTGTATATAGTGTTTTCATATTGGACTTTTTAGCACGTTGAGGAAAATATTTTGTGTATTTCTAATTATAGTTTCCAATGACATTATTTTTTGTTATAAGATTTTTTTTTAATTTCTATGAATGGTTTATTTTTCTCCATATGTTCTAATATGGTATATCTTATTATTATTGTTGAGTGATGCAAAAGTGGCATTCATTTATTAGTTTTTTTCCTAATTTTCAAGGTAGTAACAAAATATTAGTGGGTTATCACCTAAGATACATGTTATTTTTTTTATTTTTTTTAAATATGAATAGATCATGAAATAGTTTGGCAAATTATAACATATATGATTTGAAACAAAACATTTCTTCAAATATATCAAAATCGATCTTATTTTATGGAACATTTTTCTACGATAGAAACAACAAGATCTTGGACATTTTATTCCCAATGTAAGAAAGAACCATGAAAACATATATATTTCCACACTATTGTTCGAGTTTGGACACAATTTTATTATATTCCTCAATAGGCCACGATTTTTTAATATGTGATTTCTTATTATTATTGTTCAGTGATGCAAAAGTGACACTCATTTATTGTTTTTTTTCGTAATTTTCAAGGTAGTAACAAAATATTAATGGGTTATCACCTAAGATAAATGATATATTTTTTTAATATAAATATGACTAGATCATGAAATAGTTTGATAAATTATAACATATATGATTTGAAAACAAAATTTGCTTCAAATTTATCAAAATCGATCTGATTTTATGGAACATTTTTTTGCGATAGGAACAACAACATCTAGGACATTTCATACCCAATGTAAGAAAGAACCATGGAAACATAGATATTTCCATGCTAGTATTCAAGTGTGGCCACGATTTTCTTGTTCGAGTATGAAATTAGATATAGGCCTTTCAAGTGAAACATTAATTGAAAATTGGAGGAATTTTAGATATCAATCATGCCATGTTGATAGGCCCCCTTTGTTATCTAAAACTACTAAAGAAGATGATAATTCCTCTGAACAAGTAGTCAATACTGAAGAAGAATTTTAAGAATAGAAAATTTTGTCTCAATTGATTCCACCAAATAATGTCAATGTTTCTCACCTTCACAATCTTGGCCAAAGGGACTTTGATACAACCTTTAATTGGGAGAAAACAATAATGTTAGATGTTGTTGCAAAAGAGAATAATGATTTTATAATAAATTCTCAATATATTGGTGTTGTTGTTGGAAATTCAATTAGAACATTTTTTTCACCATATTGCTTATCTGAAAAACAATGAATTTCTTTTGAGATCATTTTGTGTCATTGAGTTGAATATGAAAATCATGATCCTCTTAAAATGATGATTCAATCAATGGATGACACTCGAAAACTTATCTTATTCATTGTATTTCTCATGCTCTTTCTACTTTAGCAGATAATGATAATAGTCCATTTACTTTTCTAGCTCAAACTGGTATTGTTTCTTTTAATACAAATTTAAAAACAATAAAAACTACTCTAAAAATTCATATTAATGATAAATGACCATTGCATGGACAATATGTAGTAATATTTTAAGAAAAAATAAGGCATATTTGATATTTCTATTGATGAAATCAACTTTATTAGATGAAGGATATTGATATAGATATATTCTTCTTTAGGATAACAATTTCCAAATAAAAAAACTACTCCACTCGTTCGTAGACCCATAATTTTTGTGGGTGACTTTATCCATTACCTCATGTGAGAGATAAACCTTTGTATGCTGGTAAAAAAAAAAAAATTTGTAGTAGTGTTCTTTGGATGGATTCATATTTCTTTGTCATATTAAGTATGAATCCATATTAGTATGGAGCTAATTTTCTAGAAATTTCCTTTGTATGCAGTTAAAACAAGAGGAAAAGTTTTGTGGGAAACATTCAACATTGTTGTCACTTTGGATGTAATATTCCATGAGAAAGGAAATGATATGAAACAATCATGTTTTGGAAAACTCTTAATTTACACGAGAAATGAAAAACCCATTCTTGAGGATTGGGATCTTCTCATTTCACATGTTCATAAGAGTTTTTCCTCTTGTGAGAAATATTTTATTTCATTCAACAATTCACTTGTTCCAAGCAAATAATTTGGTTACCCTACAAAACAAGCACATGTTGAAATATTTGAATTCTCCAATTGCAAGATGTGTTGTAGAACATACAAGAATAATATAAATTCTTTGTTCTGATGATGATCAATTGGAACCTGACATCCTATTATGCTTTGGTCACTGTGCCATGTTGACATCTAACTTTTTATTGGAAGTTGTCTTAGTTAATGGAGCACTTGGTTAAAATCAAAATATTTTCTATATTCCTCGATCAAAGCCCCATCAACTTCTGATGTTCACTACTATTTTTTTTATAAGTACATAGGTGTTCCATTTAATATAAATTCTTCTAAAATTGTTCCAATAACACCTATTATTAGAGGAATTTGTAAAAAAATACCACTAAAGATGGCACGGGCCCTTACTTTACACAAATCACAAGGGTTGACTTTAGAATGTGTTACTATTGATATTGGGAACACATAGAGTGTAACATCCCGCTCTGTCGCATAGAGAGAACTTATTCTTTGAGGACACTTGCTCGCAAGTGATCTGGATTATTATTCTATTAAAACATTTGACTTTCATTATGATGCGTTATGGGTAGATGACATGTCATTTTACTGCATTGACATAGACAGGTGCTATTGACTCGGTTTTACTGAGTGTGCAAGGTTTTGGACCTTGAGGATGCAGAGGCATCGATGGAACCCCTTGGACTCCGGATCGAGTCAGGGAGTGTGTTATTGGGTTTTAATTGTTTTATTGTGATATTAGTACATCTGATTTGATGATATGATGAGAATATGTTCTGACATGATTTTTTGATGATGCAGGCTAACGATATCTTGCCGACCAGACTCACATATGGAGTAAAGGGGTCACACATGACTACCAGAGAGGTTGAGGGAGAGGTGTGGACAACAACCTTCCCACAACCTACTAGCACTCCCACTGTGGATCAAACTGTAGGTTAAGGATTACCTAGTTCGAGAGGACCCACGATGCCATGAGGGAAGACTGCGACAGTCGGTCATGATGATTCTAAGGGGTGCACAATAATGCATGGGCCTTATTCCTTAGAAGCCTTTAGTCTCCCACAAGTTCACCTGGTGGAGTGTTGATTCCAGGGGTTATTGATGTATACCAATCAGTCAAGAGGTGAGTGGCACCCTTGGAGCACTTAGTGCTTCCTGAAGGTCATGTCGCGCAAGGGAACAGATGAGGTGAGTGGAACCCTTGGAGCACGTTGTGAGTCCTGAAGGGCACGTCTCACAAAGGAACAAATGAGGGGAGTGGCACCCTTGGAGCACCTAGTGCATCCTGAAGGACATGTCGCATTGATGATGATGGAGGTATGAACCTAGATGGACCTAAGACAATTAACACGCTAAGAAATTTGTAAACAACTTCCCTAATTAAATGTTGCCGAGTTCATAATCTAAGTTCTAAGTCTAAAACTTTGCTAGGGGTAAAATTTTGTCTACCCTTAAGAAAATATCTTTATAAAAATAAAATAATAAAAAGTTAAAATAAATACCACTTGAGTAATAATTTTGGTCTTCATAAATTTTTGGTTAAAATGAAGAGAGTAAGAAATTAAATAAAATCGGTGGATATAAAATGTAAAGAAGAAATTAATTATTTTAACTTTTGATAGTTTAAAAGGATACTAATTTATAATAAAAGGAAAGAGAGGTTAAATTGCACAACTGTCATTTCTAGCTCAAATAAAAAGGGGAAAGAGAGAATTATAAAAATTAGGAAACTATGGAATGGAGGTAACATAAAAAGAGAAAGAGGGGAACTCATGGTAAAAAGTGGGAAACCAACTTAGTAAAGAATCTGCATTTAAGAACCTTCTAATTTTAAATTGATTTAGCAATTTCCTTTTAAGGAAAGCCTTTCAAACATGTAAGGGAATCTAGGGACACCTAGGAGTGATTTTAGGAGTAACTCTAGGTGGGTGAGGGAGATAAGACAATTAATAAATTAAAGAAAATAATTATTGGAGGAATGTGGGGGATGGATGACACTTGTATGAAGGAGAATGTTTAGAAGATTTTTATTAAAACTTAAATTAAATGATATTTAGGGAAAGATTGGAAGTTATAAAACTGTATAAAAGAGAGGGAGGAGATGGAATAAGGGGATCGACTGTTAGTGTAATGTTACACTACCGAAATAGTGACTTGATTGATTTACTTGTGGGGGTTGGGTTTTCCTAGCTCGGAGACGAGGGGTAGCTTGACCTTGCGAGGTGAGCTGGAAGCTAGACGTACCCTATGGATAGTGTGTGGCCCCTTTGCGGCTTGGGGGGCTAAGGGGGAAGAAGAGTACCCCTATCGATTGGCTGGGAGGTATCGGTGTAGTCTCGACGGTCGACGAGCAGGAGTGGCGAGGAGCGAACGGATGACACTCGGAGTAGGCAAAAGGGAAATGGTATGCTTCCCTGTTTGAATGATAGCATTTTGTTAGGATGTATGAATATGATCTGCATGTGTATTGAGTAGGTAGCTGATTGTCTAGTCTCATGACCTTGAAATTTTAATGATGGAAAAGTTTCTTTAATTCTACATTCTAATCGTTGGATAAGTTTAGCGTTTCTTGTTATATATTTGCTAGATGAACCAGCTTGGTGTTGCATTACCTCCTTCGTAACCTAACTCTATTGATGTCCTCTTGAATGGCCATGTTTCTTTTTTAAATTATTGTGGCTATGATTAACTCTTTTGGACAGTCACCCTTGTTGTCAACGTTATCCTCTACCCTGCTCGATTTCTGACTGAATTAATATGTCCGAATAAATTCCTGAAATTATAGGTCTGAAATTTGACTAAATTTATATGTCTGAACTTATAAGTCTGAATTTATGGGTATGAATGATTAGGTTGAAAGTGAACATTAGAATTAGTAGTCGGTTACCTCCATAACAGTGCAGGTTTATGAAACAAATGATCCCGTTGCTTAATGCTTCGGTATTACATAGACTAATATCTTGCTAAATGTAGATTAGAAGTCGATAAATATGAGAAATAGATTCAATAATAATATTTATGTGCCTTCATCACTCTAAATTAACTATAAATGCATTTTTCGTTTAGAATTTGTTTGATTTCTTGAAGTCGGGCATTGTCTAGACAACCATGTAAGATGAGGTCATAGGCATTGCTAGGATTGAGGGGAATTATGTTTCTGTTTTTCAAAACTTCCTTCACCATTTGCATCATAAAACCTTCTAACTCCCTCCATCATTTAACTTTTCTAATGCATGCATCAGTTGAAGAAGGCACACTTTTTGATTGGCAGTGAAGCATATATTTTAGAGTGATTGTCTTGATACTTGATTCCTAGCATGAATCGTTTCCATTTAAACTCTTGTCCTTTCGCCCAGCAATGGTTTGAATTCATATCCCTTCGCCTCTACTACCCTTATTAAATTCATACAATTTTCACCCTGCAAACTGTGTTAAATTTCTTACCATTTTTTTTTTCCTCTCCCAAGATAAAGTCGCATTTCTGAGAATACTTTTTACCCCCTCCCTCAGTGAACTGTTGAAATTTTGAACGATTGAACTATTGAATCACTCCTTCACCTCTGTTGAATCATGCCTATGTATGGCGGCTTCAAATTCTACCTCTTGCGAGTGTTTCATTCTTGGGTAGTTGGCTACGCTTGTTTCCCTTTTTCCTTCTTTATATTTACATAGTCTTTGGTAGTGTTTCGTTTTCTGGTTCTCCGCAATGTATATTTTCCTTTGCAAAAATGATGGGACATAGCCGCTTCAGTTATTGAGAGCGGTCTTGAGCGTTGTGTATTCTGGATGTGCTGGCTGCAGCTCCAGAAATTGATGGTAATAATGGATGATAGGGGAAACGATTATCAAGGGCGTGACTGGTGGTAATTTCTATAGAAAATATTTATGGCTGACACAATAATTGATGATAGTTCTTTAGCAACCATGGATTTAACATTATATAACTATTACTGAAATTTGTAAGGAGCATTAATTTACTTCATTAAAGCCATTGTTGTTTGATTCTTTGACACCACTATTATCTATTGGTTGTCCTTATATGATATTACTCTTACCATTATATGCAAAGCCACTTGATGTGTAGTTGATTAACAAGCAGGTTAATTTCCTTACCCACATTATTGTTACTAATTCATTATCCATATTACTGTTATTGAAATTGTAAGGTGGTAACATAATAGCTAAGACCTGGCATCAATTAGAGCCTTCCAGCTGCAACTAGTTACATTAAGGTTATATGCCAAAGAAAACCTCTTGTGGTTAAGTAATTATTTCTGATGATACCATTTTCCCTTAGGGTAGTCAATTGTTTGGATTATTATGTAATTACGTGTCTAATAATAAATTAATCACTTAAACCTGGCATGAAAATGGCGATTCTCTGACCACCACATCCTTATAATTTAGGTAACAATTGAGTTTACCACCTACAGATTTTGATTTATAGTATGGATGAAACAACTAAGGTATTGATTGCTTGCACCAGTTGGTAAGTTGGTTTTCTTTTTAATTAATTAATATTGTCTGATTATTCTTTTCGTTTAAACAATAATTTCTTCTATTTTTTTAACTTTTATCAATCTATTATGTTAAGGGGTGAACCGACAATGTACAAGAACTATCATAGAGTAGACCTTATTGTTCAAATGGATCAAGTGTATGATCAATATAGAAATTGGTTAGACATTCTCTTATGTTTAGGAAATGGTACCAGTTTATAATAATTGTTATATTATAGCAAAGAAGTGCTTTTTCTTGATAATAATAAATTATTATTATTATTATTATTATTATTATAGGATGAGGAATTTGTGAAAATAATTGTTTAAGAGGATCATCTTGACTTATCACTACATATATTAAAGTTGGGATATCATAATATTGTAAGGAATGAAATATAATAGGACCTTCCAAAAGAGGCTAATTATGTTCCTTTAATTTATCACATAAACAGTGAGAAGAATAAATTATAATAATTGAGTTTTTCATCATTATAATTAGTGGACATATTAAACATATGGAGATAAGTGAAAATCTCTAGTCATGGTTCATGTTAATTAGAATTATAGGAACTTGAGGTATAGTTCGTAAGTTTAATTAATTGATTATATTTTGTCGATGCACTAGAAATAAATTTATTATATCATAGGTGGGATTGCTTACTTTGCATAATAATGGAAAAACTATAGTCCTAGTGATGAAGGATTTGAATTATAGGTTGCAAAATTGTCCTTGTTTATGAGAATTCACTATGGGTTACAATTTTTAATTATGATGGCTATGTTTCAATTGAAGTTCATTGATCTTCCTAATTTAGTTTTTCATACGAGGATGGCGTTCCAGATATTTAGATCTTACTGTATTGACTTGTTCGATTCTTGAGCAAGCAATTTATTCTAAATTATTGATGTTGAATTTCTAGGATTGATGGTTATACTAGGATTGGATGAGGGAATTAGATACCTCCTTGTTCCTCAGAACAATTGCCATCCCTGAGACCTTAAATGGTTAAAATCGATGGGAACCTGGGCTTGAGCATTGCTTATGTGTCTTGGAGGTCCTAACCATTGCAGGGTAGGACGGGCGGGTAGTTACTCCTTTTATTCTTGTCAATTGATTGTCGCTCATTGCTTCCTGATGCTTGATGTGCATCTTAGGTCATTATGTCATTGTCACCATTGCATGAGACATGTTCATCGTCGCGTTGTTACGCATAATATAATGTATTTAATAACCTTGCACACACACACAAAAAAAATAAAAATATAGTGCACTTGTTGAAGAGGTTGACGTTGTGACGTAACGAGGAGGTTCGTTACATAGAGGGAAGGGTTAACCTTCGCATCCATATCAAGTGTCAAATCCATATATGGTTTATGCATATAACCATTGTTTTCTTTTAAACATTATGCTAAGATGAAAAATAATGCATATGTTACAATTAGGAAGAAAGAAAAGAGATGGTCGAACTTCATATCATTGTAACATTTAATATATTTATATTTTAATTAGAAATCACAATCTCTATCTTCGTGTGGTATTTTTCATGAGATTAGTGAGTCTTTATATGCAGTTCTTACCATAATACATTAATTGTAATTAATACATCGATTCCAAACCTGATTTTCTAGGTGGTTGTTTTCATGACATGACTAAGTCTTTATGTGTAGTTCTTATAAAAATACATTGATATAGTAAATTATTTTTATTAACTGTTATTATTACATGGACACATTAACAGTTATTAAAACACTTATAAAATTTAATAATTATTAAAGTAATAATAACAATTAATTATTAATTATAATTTTTATTAATTATGTTAATGGTTTTGATTCTTCCTAATATGGATTGATAATTATGAATCATTATTAATACATTAATATATTTATTGTATTAATTTTTATTATTACATTAATAAATTAGTACAATTTTATTAAATATAAATATATTAATAATAGTTTGAATACATTAATTGTTATTAATAATTTTCTTAATAATAATTTATGTTTTTATAACAATTAATTATCAATTATACTTGTTATGAATTATATTTATATTTATGTTTTCCATGCATATTGATATGGATTCATATTATTATTGTAATTAATAATTAATTAAGACTTCACCAAATTTTAGTTCTTATACATCACATTATATGAAAGTTGCCTTCCCTTCATTACATCACATGAGTTCAGAGTTCCTATTGTTAAAAGAAAGAAAAATTTCATACTTATTTAGTTATGTCAAAACTTTTTTTTCGCAATGTCTCAAACTTAAACTTACCTTGGAATGTGATAATCATAACTTTGTGTAAATATTTGACGACCAACCCTCACATCCCAATGTGATGAACATTGATAGAATTTGCAAATTAAAAAACCCAACTCAATTCCACAATGTGATGAATATATCTCTATGTTGCAACGTCTCGAAAAAAACCCTCATGTCGCAATCTGAAAAACATATCTCGCCATATCCTGAGGTTGCATTCAACCGTAACTCTTCACCAACATCCTATTATTCTTCAATCCAACATATATCGACATTACATTCTAATAAACATTTCTCGACAGTGCAATGTGTTAAAGATAACCTGACATCATAATGTGGTGTACAATACCTAATGTCACAATGCGGTGAACATTGCCTAACGTCCCCGTGTCTCTAATAGTTCTCTAACACATCTTGGTGTCACAATCACTTGAACATATTCCAATTATGTAAAGGGATGGACATAGGCCAACCTTGCAAAGTGATGATCATAGGCCTATGTCGTAGTTTTTTGAGGCTCTATAGACGTCGCAATGTGACAAACATTAAGCCCCATGTCACAATGTGACGAACATAAAACCTAACGTAGCAACATGACAAACATATCTACCTTTAAAATGTGAAAAACATAAAACGACATCAAGTTGTAATGAAAAAAACATATCCGAATGTCATGACTATAAACTGATATATTAATTAATACATACATTACTACATAAATGTATGATTACATTCAGGAATTAATACATTAATAATTTAATCTATACATTAATTTGTTATTACATTTATGGATTAATATGTTAATGTATAGATTAATACATTAATATATACATTAAAATATTAATGCATTATAAATTGTTTGCATCTACTTAAATATATTAATTAATGTATATGAAGATAATACATTTTAATATATACATTTATTAACTAATATATCAATACTAATGTATTAATATAATTAATCAATAGATATATAATTAATGAATGCATATTTATCTATTATTATATTAATTATTTTATTAATATATAAATATACTAATTAATATAATAATACATTAATAATTAATAATTGTATTAATATGTTAATACATTATTTATTATTTATATAAGCCATCATGGTGTTTTAATCTTGCCAGCAGAGTTATATATCAACCACTTACTCATATTTCAACCACTTTTTAATAATGTGGTTGTGCTACTCATATTTAATAATGCTTTACTCATATTTGATAATCAGTGGAAAAGACAATAGGTAGACAACAAAAGTGTTCCAGCCATATAGACGATGATTGTTACATATTCTGGTGTTTATGTTTGTTAAATGGTCCTGCAACGTTCATGGAAAAGAGCATCGCTCGACAACAAAAGTGTTCTACCTATATAGACGATGAAAACAAAAGTGTTCCAGCTATATAGACGATGAATGTTACAAATTGCGGTGTTTATGTTTTGTTAAATGTTGCATATTTTGTCATTAATGTTTGTCATACTGTTGTATATTTTCATATTTACACCATGAGATCTATTTGCCAAAATAATAGAGTATCAAGACGAGATCTATATGCCAAGATATCAAACACTATAAACATGAACATATATAATCATAAATGCTGCGTAAGTACCATTAAGACATTCTGCTGCAACGATCAATGGAAAAGAGCATCACTCGACAACAGCACTGTCATAATGACCTTGGTAAAATACTTCTCAGATTGGAACCGTAAGACCTGCTAAGTAGAGACACAAGAAAGAGTTATGAAGATGATACTACGAAATTGAGCCAAACAACTTGGTGGATAAGATTAAAGGGGCGTTGTCGATTCCCCTCTATAAGTAAAAAACAAAACATTTTTAAAATTTGAGAGATTCATGTAACTCGATGATATTTATTTATTTATAGTTCATACAAAGATTAGGTCCATTTGCATAAAGTTACTTGTCCAAGCGTAAATTTAATTATATTTAATTATATTTAATTTGTTTACTAAAGGATGTTGGGAAACACGTATTGTAAAAGTTAGTCTAATGTATTTTTATTTAATTTAATTGTTTTGCTAAAGGTGCAGGGAAAGCTTTCCAAATAAGTTTAAAGGGTTAAATAACTTTACTTTATTGGTGCACACTTATGATTGGCTTGTTAGTAGATGTCTTTATATTGACTAGCTTGTTAGTAGATGTCTTTGTTATTGAATGGTATTTTGGTTTTCCTTGTTCTGATGTAATTGCATAGAAAAAGAACACTACATATGTTATATGATAGAGATGTTATGACATGGGTAAAAATCACACTCTTATCAGTTAGTTTTTAAAAAACATATAATATTTATCAGAAATAATAATAATAGTAATAATAATAAATGTTGTATTTCGTTATAGATATAGTCGAAAATATAATTATATCTATATTTATAGAAGATTAATAATTGATACATACATTTAATATAAATAGGGAAACACAAATCTTAAGAATTGGGTAGTAGGGAAGTGTTTGTGTGACACTACGGATGACCGAGGCACTTGAACACCTTCCCTCTCAGTGACCATATAGGAAACACATGGCATTCCCTGCAAGTTTTCATGCAATTATGGTTAGAAGGTGCTAGGACAATTCTCTTGTACTTCCCCGTGGATATGGATGATACTCTAACACAATTTCATATTTGACCAATCCACTTACCTATTTTGGCAATGAATACAGGTGGTAGGGGAAAGTTACGGTCCCAAGCCATCGCTATGAGTCTTCAAATACATAGTTGACCACCCCTGCTACTTGTTTCGAAAGTGTCTCCAACTCTGTCTTTTGTGGCTCTACGTCGACTGTGACACTTGTCCTAGTATCCTCTATTTGAAATTATCTTTAGTCTTATTGTTATTCCTTCATTCTTCCATTCTACGTGCCCATGTCATGCAGAGATCGAATTAGGGGAAGAAGACATGCACATTCATAGGAATTTCACATAGGATAAGGATGTGGATGTGAATATGATATAGGTGGATATTGGTGGCCACCCACCTTTTCCAACTCGCTCAAAACAGTTTTTTGGAAATTTTGGCAATTTACCATTTTTAGTAGTTTTAACTTTTGGGGCCATTTTGAGGGCCTAAATGAAGTTTTTTCGGGATAGAGCTTCTCAATGATATCCAAAGGCATGATTGATCCCACTAAATTAATATACTCGACTATACCTTTCCAACGAGCTATCGTGCACCCAAAATAAAGATCGTATGCCAAAGTTACGCCCCCTGGACGTTGATACACCAAACTACCCAAAACGAGGTCCACAAAATTGTTGGCTTTTCATCTTCCCAGGTTAGGGTTTTGGATTTTATTTTTGATAAAAATGCCTTTGGAGCCTTATTGTAATCTCATCTTCTTGCGAAAGTGAGTAGCCGTCACATCTCTTCTCAGAGATAAGTTGCCACCATTCTACCGAGCCTTTCACTCTATATTTTTACAGTCTCTGTACGTTTATTTCATTAATAGAAATCGTGTATTACTGTATCTTTGTGTTTATGGTTACATATATGATACATTTCTATTATATTATTGGATATCCGTGATATCTATGTGCATTTACTTATTATATGTCTGCTCTCATTTCATGCCGAAAAATAATCTAGATTAGTAGTATCAAAGTAGATTGCTCTTGATCATTTTTTTTCTTCAGTGCATGTCCCCGATAAGGTCCGAGTATAGCAAGTTGGGTCTCGAGCTTGTCTCTATTGAATACAATCGCTCTTTCATGCTCAATAAACCCTTCATGGTGGAAGAAAATAAAAACTACAGAGCAGACGATCCTATCAATCTGTTGCTTGAGCAAGCTCTCACACGACAGAGGGATGAAATGATGGTGTAACACCCTCTTTCCCCCGGATTGTAATTAATCATAAAATAGGATTACCATGTTGCGGCATGGGAATGGTGTAAATGTATTATTGTTTGAGTTTCCAATAACTGACTGTGGGGGTGAAGCCTTGAAAGTACTGGCCATGATATCACTAGAGGGAGAATGTGAAAACTATACGAGAGGGTTCATTATACCAAATAACCCCAAATTTCCCTTGATGAGGATGAAAAGCTTCCTTTGGATCCCAAGGAGAGAAATCAGTTAATGAAGAAAGGACCAGTGGTTGAATTATCAACCACCCCATGAATGGAAGCATGGTCGAGCTGTCGAATGTCAGCCTGAAGTACCATTGAGACTTGTAGACCCGAGCAGATACACCAGAGAAGAGACACTAGAAGAGAGTGCAAACTCGTAAGGGATATGCACGGAGCTCTCTAGGGGATAATGAATATAAGTTCATGAGCTTGATGATGAGTGAGCATCTGATAAACCTTGATGAGGCCATAACAGAGAGAAATATATCAAAGTTGCAGAGAAAAAAACCTAAACATAAGCTAAACAGAGAAAGAATCCTTGAGAACTATGAGAGCTCCTTGGTAATGTCATGGCTTGGCACAAGGGTGGCCAGAGTGCTAAGAATGAATGCCTTTCAGCCTATGGTAGGGTGGAAGGACGAACACCCACATTGAGTTAGTTGGCTACCACCAATAATAGATAAGTAATCACATATCTTGTGTATTTAAGTGGTATTGTGAGTTAAAGTTGGGTACCCTATGAATGTTGCAGGGATGGTTATGTTTTATTAATAATTTATAATGTATTTCCTTCTTTTGTATATGCTTGAATGTGAAATTATGAAATTACGAAATCATATGGATAGGACATGGTTTATACTCGTAAATGCTTGTGTCCTATGGTGGCTTAAGCTAGAGTCATGAACTGTATGTCTGTCAACCTTGGACACAGTTTCATAAATGCATGTCGACCCTCCTAATCGTTATGAGTCTCTTGCAGGATGGAGTCTGTTACGCTCAGGAGAGGTAGTGCAGATATGCACATTCTCTCTACAAGGAAAGAAGAAATTGAGAACCACTTAAGTTCTAGACTTGATGAATGAGCGCAAGGGGTACACATAAATTCTTCTAAGTGTTATGTATAGTAGAAAGAGCATAACTCTCTTAGGTCCTTCATAACTGACGAAGCTCAGGAAGGATAAGTANAGAGGGAGAATGTGAAAACTATACGAGAGGGTTCATTATACCAAATAACCCCAAATTTCCCTTGATGAGGATGAAAAGCTTCCTTTGGATCCCAAGGAGAGAAATCAGTTAATGAGGAAAGGACCAGTGGTTGAATTATCAACCACCCCATGAATGGAAGCATGGTCGAGCTGTCGAATGTCAGCCTGAAGTACCATTGAGACTTGTAGACCCGAGCAGATACACAAGAGAAGACACACTAGAAGAGAGTGCAAACTCGTAAGGGATATGCACAGATCTCTCTAGGGGATAATGAATATAAGGTCATGAGCTTGATGATGAGTGACCATCTGATAAACCTTGATGAGGCCATAACAAAGAGAAATATATCAAAGTTGCAGAGAACAAAACCTAAACATAAGCTGAATAGAGAAAGAATCCTTGAGAACTATGAGAGCTCCTTGGTAATGTCATGGCTTGGCACAAGGGTGGCCAGAGTGCTAAGAATGAATGCCTTTCAGCCTATGGTAGGGTGGAAGTATGAACACCCACATTGAGTTAGTTGGCTACCACCAATAATAGATAAGTAATCGCATATCTTGTGTATTTAAGTGGTATTGTGAGTTAAAGTTGGATACCCTATGAATGTTGCAGGGATGGTTATGTTTTATTAATAATTTATAATGTATTTCCTTCTTTTGTATATGCTTGAATGTGAAATTATGAAATTACGAAATCATATGGATAGGAAATGGTTTATACTCGTAAATGCTTGTGTCCTATGGTGGCTTAATCTAGAGTCATGAACTGTATGTCTGTCAACCTTGGACACAGTTTCATAAATGCATGTCGACCCTCCTAATCGTTATGAGTCTCTTGCAGGACGAAGTCTGTTACGCTCAGGAGAGGTAGTGCAGATATGCACATTCTCTCTACGAGGAAAGAAGAAATTGAGAACCACTTAAGTTCTATACTTGATGAATGAGCGCAAGGGGTACACATAAATTCTTCTAAGTGTTATGTATAGTAGAAAGAGCATAACTCTCTTAGGTCCTTCATAACTGACGAAGCTCAGGAAGGATAAGTAGATTCAAGTATCGGAAGGAAATATCCTTTTGATTGGAAGATGAATGAACGCGATTCATTCAGGAGGATCCAAGGTCTGTCAAGATCGTTAGATTTGAAGAAGGAGCACAGACGTTAACACCTCGATTCCTTCAGTATTCACAAGTTCGAAAAATGTTGGTAATCATCATGAAGGGGATGGATTCTATGAAATCTGAAACCCAAAGTCATGATGCGATATCGACCATAGATATAAGGATCTGTCGGGATCCTCCTTGACCATCGGATTGGCGATATCGGAGTCTACACGTCGGGAGAATTAGACATTGGCGTGACTAAACTTATGAAACCCAAAGTTGTGATGTGATCTGGACCGTTGGATCAAGGAAGGTCATGGACCATCAATCTGATGTTTGAATATTAATGCAAGGTGTATGTGTGGAACTCGATATACTCTAAGAACCAAGCTCATAAGAGATAAGCGCTTCTTAGAAGCGCAGATGAGGTCCAAGAGGAAAACTTGTTTCAAGTTCGTAATCTCCAAAGGGAAAACGAAAGTCGATACCCATATATCAAAGCTCACAGGAGGTAGATTGAAGTCCAAGGACTTCATAACATCTGAAATCTTCCAAGTCAGGGAAGAAAGAGAAATCTCAAGAGGAGGAGCGACAGTGGTCATTGGATCAAGAACTGTGAAATATCTAGGTCATTGAAATTCACATCCAGACAATTAGAAGAGTGCACAGGAGGAGATCAGTTATGGGCCATCATATCTGAGTGTGAGGACCAACAACTGTTGGATCCAGGAAAAGTGCATCATGGTTAAACCCTTCGAAAGTATATAGGAGAGTGGACGTTTTCAAGTCCCGAAGTTCCAAAATCATTAGAACCATCCATCGTCAGGGCTAACAGGTGGAAGCAGAACCAAGAGTTTGAGAAATCAGACATTAGAAGAACTGGGGGAGAGTAATATAAACTTCACAAAAGACGAGGTGTGAGGTGACTCTGAGCCGTTGGATTCAGAGGACACATGGCAGTGATCCAATTACTTCGGAGGAAGAAACTGCAGAGAAGTCAAGAGGTGAGTACCTGAGGAGATGGGAGTCGCAACAATCCTAATCATCCATCGAGAGAGGACACGTGGCGGGAGATCAACGATTCCCTGACTCACAAATCAGGAAATTCAAAGGAAAAATCATGAGATCTCGGGAGATACGAACTCACGAGTTTATTTGGACTGTAGGATCACAGAAGACCATAGATCATTGATCTGACTTTATTGGAAGATCGGGGATAGGAAGAGACAAAGTGGACTCACATCCAAATACCCGAGATGCAAACTCATGATTTGATCATAACTGTCGATCGAAGGGAGAGTGCGGACCGTAGATTGGGTCTTGGAGGGACTTCAAATATCAAACTTCAGAGAGGAGAAATGAACTTCCCTCGGGAGACGTGAAACACGAAGTCAAGAAGATCTTAGTAGTTGGGCCCCGAGTTATTTCCCAACGTCTCAATCAAAGGAGCCTAGCGGGAGGAGCTATAGCCTAGAGGATTCTTCGATCAGGATATAAGAAATCAGGAGTATCAGGTTTGGCCCATATAAAAAAACCCAAAGTCCAACGTCGCGAAGCACCTTTTGGATAGGCGCGTAGTCACAGTCAGTGGTCGCGTGGAGGAAGCTTGCACTTGGTGCTAGTTCGCACGTGTGAATTCTCACAAATACATGTGGATCCATTTCTTAGAGATTCCAGTAGGGAACCGAAGAGCTGCTTCAATTCGGGAATTTTGAAGGTCCATTGACTAGGATTAGAGACCATGGATGGAGGATTCGACTAATTGAGGAATTTTTTTTTATTTTATTTATGCCCCATCGTGGGTGTGTTACAAATTGGTATCAGAGCATGGTTACAACACTTGGCCTATTTTGGATCATGCGGGAGATGCATAAAGAGGTACAATTATCAGCATTTCCTCCTTGAGGAAAAAGGGTTGTAGATTGAACCTGTGAATTTGGGAATCCTTATTGAATTTCAGCAGAACAATTTATTTAACCCTTGTCAAGTGATAACTAATATTACCTGAGTAGCGATATGCTAATTANAAAGTCGATACCCATATATCAAAGCTCACAGGAGGTAGATTGAAGTCCAAGGACTTCATAACATCTGAAATCTTCCAAGTCAGGGAAGAAAGAGAAATCTCAAGAGGAGGAGCGACAGTGGTCATTGGATCAAGAACTGTGAAATATCTAGGTCATTGAAATTCACATCCAGACAATTAGAAGAGTGCACAGGAGGAGATCAGTTATGGGCCATCATATCTGAGTGTGAGGACCAACAACTGTTGGATCCAGGAAAAGTGCATCATGGTTAAACCCTTCGAAAGTATATAGGAGAGTGGACGTTTTCAAGTCCCGAAGTTCCAAAATCATTAGAACCATCCATCGTCAGGGCTAACAGGTGGAAGCAGAACCAAGAGTTTGAGAAATCAGACATTAGAAGAACTGGGGGAGAGTAATATAAACTTCACAAAAGACGAGGTGTGAGGTGACTCTGAGCCGTTGGATTCAGAGGACACATGGCAGTGATCCAATTACTTCGGAGGAAGAAACTGCAGAGAAGTCAAGAGGTGAGTACCCGAGGAGATGGGAGTCACAACAATCCTAATCATCCATCGGGAGAGGACACGTGGTAGGAGATCAACGATTCCCTGACTCACAAATCAGGAAATTCAAAGGAAAAATCATGAGATCTCGGGAGATACGAACTCACGAGTTTATTTGGACTGTAGGATCACAGAAGGCCGTAGATCATTGATCTGACTTTATTGGAATATCGGGGATAGGAAGAGACAAAGTGGACTCACATCCAAATACCCGAGATGCAAACTCATGATTTGATCATAACTGTCGATCGAAGGGAGAGTGCGGACCGTAGATTGGTTCTTGGAGGGACTTCAAATATCAAACTTCAGAGAGGAGAAATGAACTTCCCTGGAGAGACGTGAAACACGAAGTCAATAAGATCTTAGTAGTTGGGCCCCGGGTTATTTCCCAACGTCTCAATCAAAGGAGCCTAGCGGGAGGAGCTAGAGCCTAGAGGATTCTTCGATCAGGATATAAGAAATCAGGACTGTCAGGTTTGGCCCATATAAAAAAACCCAAAGTCCAACGTCGCGAAGCACCTTTTGGATAGGCGTGTAGTCATAGTCAGTGGTCGCGTGGAGGAAGCTTGCACTTGGTGCTAGTTCGCACGTGTGAATTCTCACAAATACATGTGGATCGATTTATTAGAGATTCCAGTAGGGAACCGAAGAGCTGCTTCAATTTGGGAATTTTGAAGGTCCATTGACTAGGATTAGAGACCATGGATGGAGGATTCGACTAACTGAGGAAATTTTTTTTATTTTATTTATGCCCCATCGTGGGTGTGTTACAAATTGGTATCAGAGCATGGTTACAACACTTGGCCTGTTTTGGATCATGCGGGAGATGCATAAAGAGGTACAGTTATCAGCATTTCCTCCTTGAGGAAAAAGGGTTGTAGATTGAACCTGTGAATTTGGGAATCCTTATTAAATTTCAGCAGAAAAATTTATTTAACCCTTGTCAAGTGATAACTAATATTACCTGAGTAGCGATATGCTAATTAACATTGATAATAATACTTGAATGTGGATAGCTAAAGGTGGCAGGGTTCTATAAAGGGTAGCTAAATCTCAAAAGGAGGATGACCTGACGTTCGTGCCAAAACCTCTAAGCATGGGCAGCTGGAACCTCAGGCACTGATGATGGCTTATTATATAATTGTTAATACATTTGTGGGATTAAAGGAATCTGATAGAATAAGGTAGGATACTTGGTAGTATAATTATTGCTTTATATTAAAATCGAAGTATATAACTCCTCATGACTACATGAAAGGTGAGATGAGTAAAGTCTTATATAAGTTGAGGCAAGAAATTTTTATTTCTAGCTGCTATAGTATAAAAGGGAGAGTGACCCTGGTTGGTCATTGCTATAAAGAGAAGGAAACACCAATATCAGTTATAATTGTGATATTAGTCATGTAAGCGACTGTAATATCTAACTAAAGAACACTAATGATAAAACTAATCTAGTATGATGAATAGTTAGTTGTGTGTGTATGCTTGAGTGCATGGATCTAATGCATTGAAAAGCTTCTTGATATGAAGCCTGATATTAATACTGATTAGATATGCATGATATCAAATGTGCAAGTGATGCACATGTATGATGTAAGAGTATAAGTATACTAAAGGCCCAATATGGTTGCTCTGATGAGTGAAATGTGAGGGAAGCTTAGAACTTGCCAAGATTGAATGAATAATAGAAGAAGACCATGGTTGCATGGTTGAATCCATTCTGAAGAGTCATGAAAGTTATGTTTTGAATGATATCTTAAGGGGAATGTGTTCCATTCCCTCAAGAAATACTAGTGTAAATAGAAGAAAGAGTGGACAAGCAAGGATGCTCTGTTGTCATAATAAGAGGCAATTGATTCTTCCACGAAGGTCACATGAGAACGATTGTAAATAATCATTATTTGATTGATTATAAAGTAGAGATGTATGTCGGCTATGAATTATACCTATGGCAACTACACATAGGCTGATGATTATGAATATGGTTAAGTGCATCATGGAAGTAAGTTAACAAACCATAATATGTATGGATACATAATTTGGGCACCTCACCAAGACGCAAGTTTATATTTCTTAAGGAATATTTGGTAAAAAACTAAAGCTAAATCAAGGTTGAGTCCATCACAGGTAGTGATGGACATGCAATAAATAAGTTATGAATTTGGATGTTATCATACATTCATTTTAATTGATATTACAACAAATGATGCATGTTCTGTATAGAAAGGAATTCGAGCTATTGAGGAATATGGTTACCAATGATGGGCAACCTCAAGTAGAGGATGACCATGGGAAGGTTGCGATCGAAATATTGTCGATAGGACTATAAAAATCGCCCTAAAAGAAATGTTGATGAGGTAAAAATCAGAAAGAGGGCGCTAGTAGCCAAGAATAGGTATGAAAAGATTGGGTAAGAATCCTTTCTGAAATATTTTATTGTCTAATGTTATGCAAGGAATTTTAAAAGGGCAGTTGTATTCCATGGATACCCAAGTAGGGTATGATTCGAAAAGGAGAACCCGAGTAATGGAGGTGTGAACCTCTGGCAGTGAAGACTAATTGTATCATGCAATAACATTTGAACCAAATGATCTTTGTTGACAAAAAAAGGTCAAAAAAACCTTTACTAAGAAATCGTAGAAATCCCTTTGATCAACTACAGATCGAGATCATGAAAGAAAACCCTGATTGAATCTAGTTAATCGAGAACCTGAAAGAGGAGATGAACATGAGCCATTCATCGTAAGGAAACCGATCTTAGTCATCAAATCAATTTCAAGATCCACTACAGTTAACATATCAAACGTCAGTCGTTCAATAAGATCGACGACCCGCATCTATTGTGGATATCGAAAGGAGAACTAAAACACAGACTAGTTGAGGTTTCACAATCCCTTGTAGCCATTGGATCCGGGGGAAGATGTATCTTCACCGTTAATTTGTGTACAAGCGGTTTAGCCATGATCATAGCACCTAGACATGGAGTTTAAAAGGTAGCGCTTGAAAAGAATAGAGCTGAGGTCACATCTCTCGATCACATAGAAAGAAAAATGGATTCCTTTGGGCTAGTCAAGGAAGGTAGATTTTAGCACTCTACGTTAGACTGTGGCCATGGCGACTGGCTCTATGGGAATAAAGGTGCTCATCATTATCACATTGCATGGAATGCATTGATGGAATGCATGTTGAATAAGAGGGAAAACAATGGAATTTTTAGTAAGGAAGGAGGACCTTATAATGTTTTACTTACATTATGTAAGCGTGGAAGGAAATAAAATTGGGTGTGCATAAGTGTTGGCACATTGGTTATTAATGAAGGAAGAGTGCTTAAAGGAATTCATGTGAAAATTTCGAGTCTCATGTGTACTGATTTGGGATCGTGATTGAACTATAGTAGGAAGCATGTTCATGCTATAAGAGTGAATGAAAATGAATAAGCCATGTGGTGAAGAGGTTGGTTAAATTCCAATACACCATGCCCAAGAACCTATCATAAAGTGTGACAAACTTGAAATCAATGCAAGAGTGCATTGGGTATGAATGTGGCCATGAATACTGGCACATTTGTGAAATCCTTTAAAATGTTGAATTACATTTTGAAAGGTTCAAGGTATGTTGAAATGAGGCATAGAAAAGGAATGGGATTCCCTTTTCATGTTTATACAGATGTGATGAACTATTAGTATGAAGGGTTTTGAATATATATATATATATATATATATGCATCGATGAATGAGAGACTAATAGTTTGTTTGGATATCGAAATAATGAATTGCAGGAAGAAAAGGGTCATGGATATGGTAGTGATGTAAGCCCATAAAGAAGACCAATTTCCTGCTGAGCCAAACTACAAGGAATGGTATTTTCCTTTTTGATAAAGTGAATTTGATTGTTGGTATGCACAACTCTGAAATTGTTTGTGACTACCTTATAACGATATAACAAAATATATGTGTATGGGAAACTAACAATTTGTTTGGCTGATTGAAGTTGAAAGTGTAGGAAGTAAAGGGGTCTTGCATATGGAAGCGTTGTAAGCCCATAAGGAAGACCAATTACCTGTTGAATCAAACCGCTATGGGAAGGAAAGTCCCATAATTATGAATCTAGTTACTGTGCGGAACAAATATGAAAACAAAATGTCCAATTTGGAAAATCTGTGGGTGACAGATTTACCAGAAAATTTTGAATTTAAAATTTATAATGATGTCTCATGAATTTTTGTATACATGTGATACAGGTGAGAAGGATATTAAACTTCATCCCTAATTTTCATTGATCCAGAAGAAAATCTTTGTCCAGAAAGGACAGATGATGAAAAAGAAAAAATGGCTACTGCTGAGCCATGAGAACCTTGTGGTAAGTCATGATCACATAGAATATATTGTGTTGAGATAACACAAGCCAGAGGGACACCTCGATAGAGAAATTATGAGGGATGCCTCGACTATAAGGCTCGAGAAAGTCTCTGAAATTCTTCCTGTGCGAGAAAAAATTGGCAAGGCAAGATGGATCACCCGAGGAACTGTATAGTATTGAAGGGGATGCTTGATCCTGGGCCTGGAGAGTGAGTGGCCGCAAGGAAGAGGAGACCTTGATAGTTCTTGTAAAATAATGGGATCATATACACAATGGGTATGAAAAGTAAAAACAATGAGCCTATATAACAAGACAACCATGTGGATACAAACCCAGAAGTTGCACTGATAATTATTGTGTTAAGATTAGAAAATTATTCCTAGAAATTTTTATACAATGTTATCACATGAGACTATGATTAATGCGCTTTTTGTCCCATAATTTCTGAAATAAGGTGAAAAAAATTAAGTGTCTGAAAAAGGACCTAACCGAGAAAGAAGGATTAATATTTCCGAAACATCTGAATGAGAAAGGAATGACATGTGTTTTTGAGAAAGAACACCAAGGATGATGTTCCTTTAAGGGGGAGGGAATTGTAACACCCTATTTCCCCCAACTTGTAATTAATCATAAAATAGGATTACCATGTTGTGGCATGGGAATGGTGTAAATGTATTATTGTTTTAGTCCCCAATAATTGAATGTGGGGGTGAAGCCTTGAAAGCACTGGCCACGATATCACTAGAGGAAGAATGTGAAAATTATACGAGAGGGATCTGAAGAAATTAAACACAATAAATTTGAGACAATAACAACAACTTGGCGGAAAAGGTATAATAGCCAACACATTCTTATTCACTCCAATGTTACATATTTATAGTACAATGGGTGATGCCACCTCATAGAGAGATTTTCTCTAGATCCTAAAATCATGCATGATGACTAGG
>JZKD02S2419499.1:0-17504 GCA_000966675.3 Picea glauca | reverse complement strand
AAGAGTGATAATACATCATGAAAATGAGGCTCAAACTCGTAATCAGGACAAACTAATAAGGACTCCCAAGCCTATAGTCATTAGTGATGGCATGGACACCAAAATGCAACCAGGATCTATCTAGGGCATCCATGTTAAGGTAGGCTCTACCACTAAAATATGACACTTCTAAAGCAACAATGATGGTTCCATGTTGCAAAATGGTGGGATCGATCCTATGGCGTAGTGATAAATACAACAAGATTCAAAAAGTGGTGGTGGAATCCTAACTTAAATGCAACAAGTTGGAAAAAATGACTTTTTATTAAAGGACCTTTTTAAAAACAAAGAAGACCCAAATCTCCAAAAAGTTTCCCAATACTCAAAGTAACACTCATCATAACAATCCATAGAATTGATTCTAGGAGCTTCAGTGGATGAAACGAACTTCTACTTGGACCAAGTAAGTACACACTAACCCCCCTTGCATTTCCATTATTCCTTTATGCATTTTATTTTGTTTTTTGAGGGGGCGTTGACCTTAAAAAGGTCATCCCTACATATACGTGAGTTTTCCTAATACAAACCGCATGTGCACGCATGCAGAATAAAAACTAAACGCATGCACACGCGACCGTGTGCATTACAACCCACATGTACCCTCTAAGATGTGGAAAAGATAAAAAATTGCAAGGGCTAATCTCTCCTAAACTTGTAAACTGTAGGATGTATGTTCACTGGAGAGAAAGGGAGCATGAGGACATTGATCTTTTGGTTGACAAGGACCCTAATGCTCTTACCGCATTAACGCAATGTGGTTTGATAAAATTTTTCCATTGTCATTTCATGTGGGCACAACCTAGGCTACTGAACGCCTTGGTTGACTATTGGAACCTTGACACAGAGGCCTTCATGCTTGAGGGTCAATCGTTGACTCCAACGACCAAGGACATATACTTTTTGACTGGCCTCTCAAGGAGAGGGGAACCAGTCAATTTCTGAACTTTTCCTTCTGGGACTCTCAACATAGAGGAGTTGATTGGACTCCACTGTGAAGCTGGTACCGACAAGATGGGCACGCAGGTGCCAATAAGAAATATCTATGACCTATCATTGAAAGTGATAGTTTTTCTTATTGGGTGGATCACTGGATTTGCAGCTCTACATCAGGCCTCCTGGGCACACATGAATTGTGTGATTCAGTGCTTAAATGCACAAATATTTGACTGGAGTACCATATTACTAGACTGCATGAAGAGGTATTTGATGGAGTGTCGTATGCAGAGGCACAAGAACTTTGGATTTGGGACAATTATTTGTGCTTTCTTCTTTGAGAGAGTACCAGGTCTCAGTCCTAGAGAGATGATACGAGGGCACGAGGCCTCTCACCCTGCACTATGCATATGGGCAGTGTTGTTGCCGCTATAGGGGTAAGGAAGGACCATTGGGGCCTTCGATGACAAGTTTTTTTCTTGGTGGGAAGGATAGATTCCAGTTATAGAGTACTACCCCTATGCCAGGATCGACTTCTTGAGAGATCCTGATATTCCGGTACCTCCCGGGTAAGTTTTCTTTGTTTTTTTTCTTTCTTTTTCAAATTTATTTAATTTTTATATATCACTTTTTGTATATACCAGAGTATATGACAATTAAGTATGTGTTATGTGCAGATGTGGGGCCAGTGCCTCCAACAGACTTTGCGAGGAACAGGCGATGTCCTCGACCAGAGGCAAGACCAGCTGCAGCTGGCAGACCAGTAGTAGCAGGGGGACCTCTAGCTGGAGAGGTTGAGAGAGTACTGAGATGGGTAGAGTGGAACTTTACCTCGCTCACTCATATAGTCCCCATGGAAGAGATCGAGGATCTGCTTCCATCTATGAAACCTCATGTAGTGGGGGCACCACAGACATGGGTTCGACTTTTTTGGCATTTGGCAAATGCCATTGATCATTATAATAGGTCCAATAGGCCCCGTCCTTAGTTATATTGGACCGCTTACGTGCCGAGGTCACTATTTCTATATTTTTGAGGGCATAAGCCCCATGACTCTTTAATGGACGTATTTTTGAGGCGCTTGCGTCCACCCGTGTACTCTGATATTTTTTATATTATATATGGATTTTTATGTCTTTTTATGTCTTATGGATTACATCTACTTTAAAAATGTTTTTACATGTGCATGTGTGTGTCTTTATTACATGTGTGCAAGCTGCCAATCTAATATTTGATTAACTAGAGTATCTGTAACTTGATTTAATCTCCTAGGAACATCAAAATATGTAATATAATCAAAGTTTCATTCCAAGAGATGTAAACTAAGGAAACACTGGTGTAGAGTAGGATCATGAACATGGTAGACTCCATTTAACTGAGACATAACCAACAGAGCGTCTAAATAGACTCGAAGGTGAGAGATACCAAGTGACAAAGCGTCACAAAGTAACTCAATAATTGTGTTGTATTCAACGACATTGTTTTTGGTGTCGCCTAAACATATACCTCCTAAAGATCGCAACTGGCCCTGAGGTGTGAAAATCACCCAAGCTGCGGAGGCAAGCCTCCGAGTGTGCCGGCTAGCACCGTCCACGAATCCAACGAAAACCTCTGATTCACTTGACATCTGCCACAGTGAAGAAGATGACATCAAAAAATGACACATCCATAAAACCAAAAACCCAAAAAGTAATAGTACAAAGACTATACATATATTACAAAAAGTCACCCAAGGCGACCTACCATGAGTAATACTTCTTGAGGTAGAGCCCATTTCTAGGCTTCGCCAAAAAATTTCCCTCAAAGTCCACCAGACGATAAGTGACCTTTTGTAGTACTTCTTTCACAATGAAAGATCCAAACCACATGGGTTTGAACTTGCCTGCCCCCAGGGGGTCCTTATCTTGGTCATAGACTAGGACAAGGTCACCTTCAAAGAAAATCAAAGGATGAACAGACCGATCATACTGACACTTGAATTTTTGTTTGTGAGCCTCGTTAGACAAGGCCGCATCACGAAATTGTTCATTGAGTTGTTTGAGGTATAGTAATTGTTCTTCAAGTGGTGAAGTATATGGAAATAACTGTACTGCCAGTTTTAGTGATTGGATCTGGCATTCTATAGGAAAGATTGATTCCATCCCGTAAACGAGTTGAAAAGGTGAGAAATCGGTTTCAGTCTTAACAGACATTCGGTAAGCCCATAATGCTGAATATAACATCAAATGCCAATTTGACTTGGCCAAATTGATCATTCGTTGTAGAATGGTTTTAAGAGATTTATTTACAGCTTCCACCTGACCATTCTCTTGGGGGTAATAAGGTGATAAATGTTCTTGCCTCAACCCAAGATTTAATGTTAACTCGGTCATCATTTTGTTCTGAAAGTGACTGCCATGGTCAGTGACATTCTCTCTCAGGACGTCGAACCTTGCTATTACCTGGTTGAACAAAAATAGAGCTATTGTCTCCCCGTCATCTTTGAATGTTGGCATAGCTTCGACCCACTTGGTGAAGTATTCTATTACTACGATGATATAGCGGTGCCCCCTTGCTGAAGGGGTTTTGCATGTAGTGTAATCAATCCCCCATTTAGTGAAGGGACCAATTGTAATAACGGGAAAAATGGGAGCGGGTTGTGCCCTCATCTTCCGAGAGAATATATGACATGGGTGGCACTTATTGACCGATTCAACACAATATTTGATTAATGTTGGTAAGAAGTAACCGACTTGTAGAATCTTTTGGGCTGTTGCCAACCACGACAAATGACCCCCACATGCTCCAGTGTGGAAATCGGTAAGAACAATTTCCTCTTCTTCACGAGTGAGACATCGGCGAAGGATGTAGTCTACACCTAGACGATACAATGTGTCCTCGAGTATGAGATAGTTCTTAGCCTGATGGAGTATACGATGACGCTCATCATGAGAAGCATAGGCAGGACACTTCAAAGTATAGAGATAGATAAGCACATATCCATACCAGGGGTCAGAAGATGAAATCAAAAACATGTCTCCTTTGATAGGTGACTCGTCGAGTATAACATCACCTGATTCGACCGGAAGTTCCGATATGAGTTTCCGCGAAGACCATCGACTTTTTGGATTTCGCCGAAATGAATTCCAAGTCGAATTCCTGGAGGATAACGATCCATATACTGATTTTGCATCGATGACTCATCGTGTCAATACATATTGAAATGGATTCACGACAACAATGACAGTGGTCTTGCGAAACAAAATATAATGATTGAACCATTGGATGGCATGAACTGTTGCCAACGCAAGTATTTCAATATGGAAATAATTGAGTTCCGGTCCAACTAGGCCTTGGATTAGGTAATAAATCACGTATTTTGAGAGTAAATCATCCTCCTGAACTAAGACCATATCGATGGTCGACTCTGCAGTAGCCAAGTATAATAGGAAATATTTATTATAATTGGGTGGTCGAAGTAGAGGGGTGGATATGAGGGCACTTTTCAATGCTGTGAAAGAGCGTTGAGTGGCTTCGTCGTAATGAAAATTAACGTCCTTCTTCAATAAATGCATAAAACCATTTGTGATCTCGGTATATTTTGCGATGAAACATCATAGAAAAATTGCTTTTCCCTGCAGACTTTGAAGCTTTGGTATGGTGCAAGAGGGAGGAAATTGAACTATTGCCTCAACCTTGAGAGGATCTACCATGATCCCTGTTGTCGAAGCAATGAAACCTAACAGACGACCTGATGTGATGCAAAAAATACACTTGTTTGGATTTAAGTGGATTCGGTAGTAGCGACACTGTTCAAGGATGAGTCGGAGGTGTTCTGGATGATCAGCTCTCTTATGAGATCATGACGCTGAATCATTGAGATAAGACTCGAATATGTGTTTGAGGTCGTGGAAAGAAAAAGACATGGCCCGCAAAAATGTAGCTCCAACATTTTTCAGACCAAAAGGCATCTTACAATAAGAGAATGTACCCCATGGACAAATGAAAGAGGTTTTGTGTTGGTCTTTGGGTTTGATTTGTATCTGATTGTATCTTGAAAAACCATCCATGAAATAAAAGGCCTCGCATCCTACACATTCATTGACTATCTGGTCAATAAATGGCGTGGGGAAATTATCTTTTGGGTAGGCCTTGTTCAGATCACTGAAGTCCATGCATACGCGAATCGTACCCTATTTTTTATTGACTGACATGGGATTCGACACCCATTGAGTCAATTGGATGGGGTAGATGAAACCAACTTTAAGTAGTTTCTCTACTTCATCCTTGATAGTTGTTGCTTTCCTAGGATAGACTAGATGAATCTTCTACAGGACCGGCTTGACATCAAGATAAGTTGTGATTTCATGTTCGACAATTCTTAGCTCTATGCCTGGCATTTCCTCATAAGACCAATCAAAGACATCGCATAATTATTTAAATAAATATGTGTAGACTTGAATCTACTTGGGAGAGAAGTTCGATCCGATGAAGATATTCTCCATGACACTAGGGGTTCTGGAGATGTCAATAGGTATCATTTCAGATATTGTTTCCATATTTCCTTTAGCATAAACTTCATGTGTTTCCAAAGGATTGATAGCACAATCTTTATCTCCATTCATGGTCAGAGTGAATTCTCCTACTTCAATTCGTCTTAACTCTGGGAAGAAGTAAGATCTATGATGAAGATCATCCCAGGGTCTATCCAGACTAGTCATTGCCTTAATAATCACTTTGTCTGAAGGAAAGACTAAATCTAAAGAATCTGTATCAGTGAGGGAACCTTGAGCCCAAATAGGCTTGAGCACTGGATCTAACTCTTGTGCTGGAGTCAGATTAGGGTCGACAGAATCTCATTGAATGATCGAGTATGCAAATTTTGTCATGGACAAAGGCATGGCCATGCCATGGTGTGCTGTCCCTTCCATCATAGCATATGGGGAAGGAAGGGTCCATGGATCGTGAAAGTACATCACGCGAAACGACGAGATTTGAAAAATTTCAGCTCGAGGCTAGTCGGGGACAACAGTCATATATTGGACATTGTCATTTGAAGGCAGGTAATCAAAAGTACCCTTCAATGATGGGCACAAACCAACCCCTACATTGATGATGCCAGGTTGGGGGTTATCAATCATCGGGACCGTGGAGACTCCCGATGAAGGGTCAGGACGTGAGAAGGATAACTGATCAATGATCACAATCCGACCCTCGCAAGGAAACAAAAAGACCTGGAACACTGTTGCGACCATTGGTTGCATAGCATAGGTCCAAATCCTGGCTAACAAAATATTGTAGTTGAGGGATGGATCGACCACTTCAAATTCGACACACACAATTTTTCCCCCTAATTGCACTGGGAAAGAGGGGATGATCCCATGCGGTTGGAAAGAATGACTGTCAAAAGATGTAAGTAGAGTAAGTGACAGAGAAAAAATGGGTTGCCCGATGGCTATCCAACATGTTTAAGACATCATGCATGTCGAGGCGCCCTCATCCACAACTGTACGAAAAATATTCTGGGTAAAATTTTTCATGGTGTAAGCCACTACTATCTGAAAAGCCACGTGGTAAGGAAGATGAGGTTTTAAGTCGGAGGCATAAAGCATGATCGTTCTTGGATGACAAGTCTTGGCAGAGCCTAAGGCAGCTAACAGGGCCTTTCTATGGGAAGGGAAACCCTGGAGGACTTCCAAAGCAGACGTCGCAGAAGGGGTTTGTGATAAATCCTCCACCACAGAGTATTTCTGGGAGGCCCTTACATTTGGGTTGTAAGAAGCTTTCTTGAACGCACCTTTTGGGATGCATGTCATTTTTTCTTCAATGTATTATCAATTTGAAGATGAAGAGGTGGGTTTTTGGCTTCTTTACCCTTCTCATAGGTGCCTGGATTTTCATAATCATGTGCTCTAGTCGTTATATAGGCATCACCTTTCATCATGTACATGTTTGCGGATGAAGGATTACTTGAAGATGGAGGGGTCCTTGACTGCCCCCTTCTGCACTCGAGGAGACTTGAGTTATATTTTTCCCATGTGAGAATAGGTTTGTTAACACGACAGACTATTGTTGTGCCAATAACTTCTGGGCCTCCACAAGCCGAGGGAGCTGATGGGTCGGGTGGTCTTCCTTGCAAAGATTACAAGGATACTTTGACTACTTCTTTTCAATGTCGCCCCTGCCAACATTATCGGTGGGTTTCTTATCCCCCTTACCATTTTTTTGTTGTTTCTTCTTTCCATCAGGATGTTGGGTGGCCTTTGGGTTTGTTGTTTGCACACTATGTACATCCAAATTTTGGGTAGGGGGAGCAATTGAACCAGTGGTTTGGCTGGCCATTGTCTGTTGTATTGAAAATTGTTGCAATTGATTTGACAATGGATCAACGGGCTTGGTTTGTGTTGAATAAATAATTCCATCAACATGTGGTCTAGACCTTTGCCTGGTTTTGTCAAGGATTGACCTCGGTGCATCTAGAAACATCTCGTAGAGTAAACTAGATTGAGAGTAAATTAGCTCTAGCTATTGCGCTCTCATTATCACGTATTCCTCGAAAAACACTCTGGACGTTGCGACATCTTTAGATAACTGGGGTACCAAATACTTAAGGAAACACTCTAGCAGGAATGCTGGTGGGACTGGCACTTTGATCAAAATCTTCTGACGTCTCCATTCTCGAATATGATCTGAGATATGGTCTGCCTTTGTCTGCTCAAAATTGGCCAAGAATTTGGTGCCGGTGTCATATCTCACAGGTAATTGGAAATGGTTCAGGAAATCCATTGCCAATTCGTTGAAGGAAGAGTATCGTGAGCGGTCGAGCTCAATGTACCATTTCACAACACTCCCTATGAGAGTGCGTTGAAACAATCACAACTAAACAGAGNAAGAGTGATAATACATCATGAAAATGAGGCTCAAACTCGTAATCAGGACAAACTAATAAGGACTCCCAAGCCTATAGTCATTAGTGATGGCATGGACACCAAAATGCAACCAGGATCTATCTAGGGCATCCATGTTAAGGTAGGCTCTACCACTAAAATATGACACTTCTAAAGCAACAATGATGGTTCCATGTTGCAAAATGGTGGGATCGATCCTATGGCGTAGTGATAAATACAACAAGATTCAAAAAGTGGTGGTGGAATCCTAACTTAAATGCAACAAGTTGGAAAAAATGACTTTTTATTAAAGGACCTTTTTAAAAACAAAGAAGACCCAAATCTCCAAAAAGTTTCCCAATACTCAAAGTAACACTCATCATAACAATCCATAGAATTGATTCTAGGAGCTTCAGTGGATGAAACGAACTTCTACTTGGACCAAGTAAGTACACACTAACCCCCCTTGCATTTCCATTATTCCTTTATGCATTTTATTTTGTTTTTTGAGGGGGCGTTGACCTTAAAAAGGTCATCCCTACATATACGTGAGTTTTCCTAATACAAACCGCATGTGCACGCATGCAGAATAAAAACTAAACGCATGCACACGCGACCGTGTGCATTACAACCCACATGTACCCTCTAAGATGTGGAAAAGATAAAAAATTGCAAGGGCTAATCTCTCCTAAACTTGTAAACTGTAGGATGTATGTTCACTGGAGAGAAAGGGAGCATGAGGACATTGATCTTTTGGTTGACAAGGACCCTAATGCTCTTACCGCATTAACGCAATGTGGTTTGATAAAATTTTTCCATTGTCATTTCATGTGGGCACAACCTAGGCTACTGAACGCCTTGGTTGACTATTGGAACCTTGACACAGAGGCCTTCATGCTTGAGGGTCAATCGTTGACTCCAACGACCAAGGACATATACTTTTTGACTGGCCTCTCAAGGAGAGGGGAACCAGTCAATTTCTGAACTTTTCCTTCTGGGACTCTCAACATAGAGGAGTTGATTGGACTCCACTGTGAAGCTGGTACCGACAAGATGGGCACGCAGGTGCCAATAAGAAATATCTATGACCTATCATTGAAAGTGATAGTTTTTCTTATTGGGTGGATCACTGGATTTGCAGCTCTACATCAGGCCTCCTGGGCACACATGAATTGTGTGATTCAGTGCTTAAATGCACAAATATTTGACTGGAGTACCATATTACTAGACTGCATGAAGAGGTATTTGATGGAGTGTCGTATGCAGAGGCACAAGAACTTTGGATTTGGGACAATTATTTGTGCTTTCTTCTTTGAGAGAGTACCAGGTCTCAGTCCTAGAGAGATGATACGAGGGCACGAGGCCTCTCACCCTGCACTATGCATATGGGCAGTGTTGTTGCCGCTATAGGGGTAAGGAAGGACCATTGGGGCCTTCGATGACAAGTTTTTTTCTTGGTGGGAAGGATAGATTCCAGTTATAGAGTACTACCCCTATGCCAGGATCGACTTCTTGAGAGATCCTGATATTCCGGTACCTCCCGGGTAAGTTTTCTTTGTTTTTTTTCTTTCTTTTTCAAATTTATTTAATTTTTATATATCACTTTTTGTATATACCAGAGTATATGACAATTAAGTATGTGTTATGTGCAGATGTGGGGCCAGTGCCTCCAACAGACTTTGCGAGGAACAGGCGATGTCCTCGACCAGAGGCAAGACCAGCTGCAGCTGGCAGACCAGTAGTAGCAGGGGGACCTCTAGCTGGAGAGGTTGAGAGAGTACTGAGATGGGTAGAGTGGAACTTTACCTCGCTCACTCATATAGTCCCCATGGAAGAGATCGAGGATCTGCTTCCATCTATGAAACCTCATGTAGTGGGGGCACCACAGACATGGGTTCGACTTTTTTGGCATTTGGCAAATGCCATTGATCATTATAATAGGTCCAATAGGCCCCGTCCTTAGTTATATTGGACCGCTTACGTGCCGAGGTCACTATTTCTATATTTTTGAGGGCATAAGCCCCATGACTCTTTAATGGACGTATTTTTGAGGCGCTTGCGTCCACCCGTGTACTCTGATATTTTTTATATTATATATGGATTTTTATGTCTTTTTATGTCTTATGGATTACATCTACTTTAAAAATGTTTTTACATGTGCATGTGTGTGTCTTTATTACATGTGTGCAAGCTGCCAATCTAATATTTGATTAACTAGAGTATCTGTAACTTGATTTAATCTCCTAGGAACATCAAAATATGTAATATAATCAAAGTTTCATTCCAAGAGATGTAAACTAAGGAAACACTGGTGTAGAGTAGGATCATGAACATGGTAGACTCCATTTAACTGAGACATAACCAACAGAGCGTCTAAATAGACTCGAAGGTGAGAGATACCAAGTGACAAAGCGTCACAAAGTAACTCAATAATTGTGTTGTATTCAACGACATTGTTTTTGGTGTCGCCTAAACATATACCTCCTAAAGATCACAACTGGCCCTGAGGTGTGAAAATCACCCAAGCTGCGGAGGCAAGCCTCCGAGTGTGCCGGCTAGCACCATCCACGAATCCAACGAAAACCTCTGATTCACTTGACATCTGCCACAGTGAAGAAGATGACATAAAAAAATGACACGTCCATAAAACCAAAAACCCAAAAAGTAATAGTACAAAGACTATACATATATTACAAAAAGTCACCCAAGGCGACCTACCTATGAGTAATACTTCTTGAGGTAGAGCCCATTTCTAGGCTTCGCCAAAAAATTTCCCTCAAAGTCCACCAGACGATAAGTGACCTTCTGTAGTACTTCTTTCACAATGAAAGGTCCAAACCACATGGGTTTGAACTTGCCTGCCCCCAGGGGGTCCTTATCTTGGTCATAGACTAGGACAAGGTCACCTTCAAATAAAATCGAAGGATGAACAGACCGATCATACTGACACTTGAATTTTTGTTTGTGAGCCTCATTAGACAAGGCCGCATCACGACATTGTTCATTGAGTTGTTTGAGGTATAGTAACTGTTCTTCAAGTGGTGAAGTATATGGAAATAACTGTACTGCCAGTTTTAGTGATTGGATCTGGCATTCTATAGGAAAGATTGATTCCATCTCGTAAACGAGTTGAAAAGGTGAGAAATCGGTTGCAGTCTTAACAGACATTTGGTAAGCCCATAATGCTGAATATAACATCAAATGCCAATTTGACTTGGCCAAATTGATCGTTCGTTGTAGAATGGTTTTAAGAGATTTATTTACAGCTTCCACTGGACCATTCTCTTGGGGGTAATAAGGTGATGAATGTTCTTGCCTCAATCCAAGCTTTAATGTTAACTCGGTCATCATTTTGTTCTGAAAGTGACTGCCATGGTCAGTGACATTCTCTCTCAGGACGTCGAACCTTGCTATTATCTGGTTGAACAAAAAGAGAGCTATTGTCTCCCCGTCATATTTGAATGTTGGCATAGCTTCGACCCACTTGGTGAAGTATTCTATTGCTACGATGATATAGCGGTGCCCCCTTGCCGAAGGGGTTTTGCATGTAGTGTAATCAATCCCCCATTTAGTGAAGGGACCAATTGTAATAACGGGAAAAATGGGAGCGGGTTGTGCCCTCATCTTCCGAGAGAATATATGACATGGGTGGCACTTCTTGACCGATTCAACACAATATTTGATTAATGTTGGTAAGAAGTAACTGACTTGTAGAATCTTTTGGGCTGTTGCCAACCCCGACAAATGACCCCCACATGCTCCAGTGTGGAAATCGGTAAGAACGATTTCCTCTTATTCATGAGTGAGACATCGACGAAGGATGTAGTCTACACCTAGATGATACAATGTGTCCTCGAGTATGAGATAGTTCTTATCCTGATGGAGTATACGATGACGCTCATCATGAGAAGCATAGGCGGGACACTTCAAAGTATGGAGATAGATAAGCACATATCCATACCAGGGGTCAGAAGATGCAATCAAAAACATGTCTCCTTTGATAGGTGACTCGTCGGGTATAACATCACCTGATTCGACCAGAAGTTCTGATATGAGTTTCCGTGAAGACCATCGACTTTTTGGATTTCGCCGAAATGAATTCCAAGTCGAATTCCTGGAGGATAACGATCCATATACTGATTTTGCATCAATGACTCATCGTGTCAATACATATTGAAATGGATTCACGACAACAATGACAGTGGTCTTGCGAAACAAAATATAATGATTGAACCATTGGATGGCATGAACTGTTGCCAACGCAAGTATTTCAATATGGAAATAATTGAGTTCCGGTCCAACTAGGCCTTGGCTTAGGTAATAAATCACGTATTTTGAGAGTAAATCATCCTCTTGAACTAAGACCATATCGATGGTCGACTCTGCAGCAGCCAAGTATAATAGGAAATATTTATTATAATTGGGTGGTCGAAGTAGAGGGGTGGATATGAGGGCACTTTTCAATGCTGTGAAAGAGCGTTGAGTGGCTTCGTCGTAATGAAAAGTAACATCCTTCTTCAATAAATGCATAAAACCATTTGTGATCTCGGTATAGTTTGCGATGAAACATCATAGAAAAATTGCTTTTCCCTGTAGACTTTGAAGCTTTGGTATGGTGCAAGGGGGAGGAAATTGAACTATTGCCTCAACCTTGAGAGGATCTACCATGATCCCTGTTGTCGAAGCAATGAAACCTAACAGATGACCTGATGTGATGCAAAAAATACACTTGTTTGGATTTAAGTGGATTCTGTAGCAGCGACACTGTTCAAGGATGAGTCAGAGGTGTTCTGGATGATCAACTCTCTTGTGAGATCATGACGCTGAATCATTGAGATAAGACTCGAATATGTGTTTGAGGTCGTGGAAAGAAAAAGACATGGCCCGCAAAAATGTAGCTCCAACATTTTTCATACCAAAAGGCATCTTACGATAAGAGAATGTACCCCATGGACAAATGAAAGAGGTTTTGTGTTGGTCTTTGGGTTTGATTTGTATCTGATTGTATCTTGAAAAACCATCCATGAAATAAAAGGCCTCGCATCCTACACATTCATTGACTATCTGGTCAATAAATGGCGTGGGGAAATTATCTTTTGGGTAGGCCTTGTTCAGATCACTGAAGTCCATGCATACGCGAATCGTACCCTATTTTTTATTGACTGACATGGGATTCGACACCCATTGAGTCAATTGGATGGGGTAGATGAAACCAACTTTAAGTAGTTTCTCTACTTCATCCTTGATAGTTGTTGCTTTCCTAGGATAGACTAGATGAATCTTCTACAGGACCGGCTTGACATCAAGATAAGTTGTGATTTCATGTTCGACAATTCTTAGCTCTATGCCTGGCATTTCCTCATAAGACCAATCAAAGACATCGCATAATTATTTAAATAAATATGTGTAGACTTGAATCTACTTGGGAGAGAAGTTCGATCCGATGAAGATATTCTCCATGACACTAGGGGTTCTGGAGATGTCAATAGGTATCATTTCAGATATTGTTTCCATATTTCCTTTAGCATAAACTTCATGTGTTTCCAAAGGATTGATAGCACAATCTTTATCTCCATTCATGGTCAGAGTGAATTCTCCTACTTCAATTCGTCTTAACTCTGGGAAGAAGTAAGATCTATGATGAAGATCATCCCAGGGTCTATCCAGACTAGTCATTGCCTTAATAATCACTTTGTCTGAAGGAAAGACTAAATCTAAAGAATCTGTATCAGTGAGGGAACCTTGAGCCCAAATAGGCTTGAGCACTGGATCTAACTCTTGTGCTGGAGTCAGATTAGGGTCGACAGAATCTCATTGAATGATCGAGTATGCAAATTTTGTCATGGACAAAGGCATGGCCATGCCATGGTGTGCTGTCCCTTCCATCATAGCATATGGGGAAGGAAGGGTCCATGGATCGTGAAAGTACATCACGCGAAACGACGAGATTTGAAAAATTTCAGCTCGAGGCTAGTCGGGGACAACAGTCATATATTGGACATTGTCATTTGAAGGCAGGTAATCAAAAGTACCCTTCAATGATGGGCACAAACCAACCCCTACATTGATGATGCCAGGTTGGGGGTTATCAATCATCGGGACCGTGGAGACTCCCGATGAAGGGTCAGGACGTGAGAAGGATAACTGATCAATGATCACAATCCGACCCTCGCAAGGAAACAAAAAGACCTGGAACACTGTTGCGACCATTGGTTGCATAGCATAGGTCCAAATCCTGGCTAACAAAATATTGTAGTTGAGGGATGGATCGACCACTTCAAATTCGACACACACAATTTTTCCCCCTAATTGCACTGGGAAAGAGGGGATGATCCCATGCGGTTGGAAAGAATGACTGTCAAAAGATGTAAGTAGAGTAAGTGACAGAGAAAAAATGGGTTGCCCGATGGCTATCCAACATGTTTAAGACATCATGCATGTCGAGGCGCCCTCATCCACAACTGTACGAAAAATATTCTGGGTAAAATTTTTCATGGTGTAAGCCACTACTATCTGAAAAGCCACGTGGTAAGGAAGATGAGGTTTTAAGTCGGAGGCATAAAGCATGATCGTTCTTGGATGACAAGTCTTGGCAGAGCCTAAGGCAGCTAACAGGGCCTTTCTATGGGAAGGGAAACCCTGGAGGACTTCCAAAGCAGACGTCGCAGAAGGGGTTTGTGATAAATCCTCCACCACAGAGTATTTCTGGGAGGCCCTTACATTTGGGTTGTAAGAAGCTTTCTTGAACGCACCTTTTGGGATGCATGTCATTTTTTCTTCAATGTATTATCAATTTGAAGATGAAGAGGTGGGTTTTTGGCTTCTTTACCCTTCTCATAGGTGCCTGGATTTTCATAATCATGTGCTCTAGTCGTTATATAGGCATCACCTTTCATCATGTACATGTTTGCGGATGAAGGATTACTTGAAGATGGAGGGGTCCTTGACTGCCCCCTTCTGCACTCGAGGAGACTTGAGTTATATTTTTCCCATGTGAGAATAGGTTTGTTAACACGACAGACTATTGTTGTGCCAATAACTTCTGGGCCTCCACAAGCCGAGGGAGCTGATGGGTCGGGTGGTCTTCCTTGCAAAGATTACAAGGATACTTTGACTACTTCTTTTCAATGTCGCCCCTGCCAACATTATCGGTGGGTTTCTTATCCCCCTTACCATTTTTTTGTTGTTTCTTCTTTCCATCAGGATGTTGGGTGGCCTTTGGGTTTGTTGTTTGCACACTATGTACATCCAAATTTTGGGTAGGGGGAGCAATTGAACCAGTGGTTTGGCTGGCCATTGTCTGTTGTATTGAAAATTGTTGCAATTGATTTGACAATGGATCAACGGGCTTGGTTTGTGTTGAATAAATAATTCCATCAACATGTGGTCTAGACCTTTGCCTGGTTTTGTCAAGGATTGACCTCGGTGCATCTAGAAACATCTCGTAGAGTAAACTAGATTGAGAGTAAATTAGCTCTAGCTATTGCGCTCTCATTATCACGTATTCCTCGAAAAACACTCTGGACGTTGCGACATCTTTAGATAACTGGGGTACCAAATACTTAAGGAAACACTCTAGCAGGAATGCTGGTGGGACTGGCACTTTGATCAAAATCTTCTGACGTCTCCATTCTCGAATATGATCTGAGATATGGTCTGCCTTTGTCTGCTCAAAATTGGCCAAGAATTTGGTGCCGGTGTCATATCTCACAGGTAATTGGAAATGGTTCAGGAAATCCATTGCCAATTCGTTGAAGGAAGAGTATCGTGAGCGGTCGAGCTCAATGTACCATTTCACAACACTCCCTATGAGAGTGCGTTGAAACAATCACAACTAAACAGAGTCGTCTCTTAACGAGTTGGATGAGCACCATAAGTGTAAGGTAGTCATGTGATCACCAGGATCTTCCTTAGTCTTGGCCTTGGACTTTGGAATGTCTGAAGGCAACTTAGTCGGCATGGGAGGCCAACTCAGATCGTGACAAATGTGGTCATTTAAGAGCCCTGTGAAATCTAGCAAGTGAAGGGTTGCCATAAATGAAAGTTTGGGTTGTGGAATGTAGCCGGGGAAAAAGGAGCCTGGGGTTTGATTGACACCAGGTTGCCAGGAAAAGTTAGGTTGCTGGCCAGGGCTCTGGTAATAACCATGACCGTGACCAATGTATGGATTGGGCGCTTTTTGAGACATCATCTGCTGATTCCTGTAATAAGACCTAAAGGGTTGAGCTTGCGTCGCATTCCAAGGATTTTGGGAGGGGTTGCCCCATGCCGATCCGATGGGCATAGGCATTGGAACTTGCTCGGGGTCCCAATGGGTATGGAAAGGGTTACCCCTGATCGACATCCCTGGCAAAGGGACTGGTCCCTGCAATGGATTTCAAGATCCTTGTGAGGAAGAAATTCCTAAGTGTGCCCCCTGTGCAGGAATAGTACCCTGTACAAGATGTGGTTGTCCATAACCATGGTTTCCCCCAGCTGAAATGACAACTGATGAGAAATCGTTATTACCAAATGTGTCGAACAAAGAGAAAGGTGTCGAACCAACCAACATATTATAAGGAGGGACTGCTTGACTACCTGCTCCAAACAAGTTTATGTTAGGCCTGATGGAGTGTTGAGGAACACCACTGAGCAAAGGGGACAAAGGGGGTATATGACCCTCACTGTAAGGGAAAGCGATAAAGGGAGTGGAAGTGCCCCCAATAGATCCTTCCATAGGAGCATTGGAACTCATTTCCCCTAGACCCAAAGTTTGTAGAGTGGAGGAGGAAAGTATAATACTCGTACTGAAGCCAGGCATCCCGTATGAGAAAGGAGATCCTGTCGTGTTCTGAGGAGACAGAGCAATTATCACCACCATAGACGGAATCAGACCATTTCCCGAGGTAGAAGTAGTTGAGACCATGGTGGCTTGAACTAACGATGATTGGTTAGGAGGTGGAACACTCCCAGTAGTGACAATTGTGAAGGAAATATCGGTATTCCCTGAATAATTGGCATCGTTTGCTTCCATTGTTGTTGGTGACACTACTAGACGCTCGTAAGGTAGAACCTATATGACGATGGGCACCAATAGATCAGTGATGGGAGGGTTGTAAGGACCAAGAGCCTCTGCTTCGAGGTCAGAAATGATTGGTTCCTCCAGAATCAAAATTTCTTCTCTTGAATATGGGTTGGGCATAGTTTCCTGTAACCCGGTTGTCTCAAAAGACCCTTGCTGGTCTAATTTTCACCTTAGCGGTGGTGGGGGGGTTCGAGGTCAACCGACGACAGGCCCAGAAGCCTTCACGACCGATAGAACTCCTGATCCTCCATTGGGTGAGAAGATCAAAGACACACTAGGGAAATCTATAATAGTTTGAAAACCAACACACACTAAAAAAATACCTATGAGATAAAACAAGTAGTCACTAACTAGTTGGACGAACAGTTACAACAACCAACACTAGAGAAACTTATTGATGAAAGTGAAACTTGAATACGGAAGCACCCTCTGGGTATACTCTGCAAATCATGGCCCGATGTCTATCCTAGGTACTTCGATATACCCATGTAGTCACCTGTGTAGGTCACTAGAAAGATAGGCAACTAGGTTCCCAACGTGCAAACAACCACCAGGCGGGTACAGTCGACAGTCAGATGGACTGCAATGAGTAGGGTATCAAG
>JZKD02S2419466.1:0-17985 GCA_000966675.3 Picea glauca | reverse complement strand
GGAAAGAAAGTCATCTACTACATTATCCTTTCCAGGTCAGTCAAGCATAGTAATATTAAATTCTTGCAATAACAAAAGCCACCTGGTCACTTGGCCATTAGTTATGGGTTTATTCATGAGGAATATAATGGCTGAATGATTGGTATGTACAAATACTTCATAACCTGTAATGTAATGACGAAACTTGTTAATAGTAGGAACAACTGCCAAGAATTCTTTCTCGGCAACTATATAGTTTAAATCGGTAGGGGACAAGTTCTTGCTCACAAAATAAATGGCATAGGACAGTTGGTCCTCTTTCTTCCCTAATACCCCTCCTATTATGGTGTCGGAGGCATCAATGAATATAGGAAATGGGAGAGTCCAATTGGTCCCTCTAAGAACTAGTGCCATTGACAACTTAGCTTTCAGGGTTTCAAAGGCAGTTTGACACTGCTCAGTCCAAACAAAATCAACATCTTTTATTAATAATCTAAACATAGGTGCAACAATCTTTGTAAAATTTTCAATAAACCATCGATAATATCGAGCATGTCCAAGAAAGCTTCTCACTTCTTTCTGAGTCTTGGGGGGTGAAATTCTGACGATGACCTCAATCTTTGCAGGATCAAATTTTATCCCTTCATATGAAACATGCTTTCCTAGAACCACTCCTTCAGTTAACAACATTTTCAACTTTTCATGGATTAGAGATAGGTTCATTTCCTGGCATCTCATGAGAACTTTTTCTAAGTTTTCTAAGGCTTCCTGGTAAGTGTTACCATAGACTGTGAAGTCATCCATGTAGACCTCCACACAATCATGAATAAGATCAACAAATATCCCTAATACTGCTCGTTTAAATGTGGCAGGAGCATTACACAATCCAAATGGTAAGACCCTATAGGAATAGGTGCCCCAAGGACAAGTAAAATTAGTCTTGTCCTGGTCTTCGGGTGCTATAAGAATATGATTGTATCCGCTGTACCCATCTAGAAAGGAAAAATACTTCTTTCCAGATAAGGTATCTAGAACTTGGTCAATGAAAGGGAGAGGAAAGTAGTCTTTTAGAGTGGATTTGTTGAGTTCTAGAAAATCAACACAAATTATCCATTTCCTGGTCACTTTCTTTGGAACCACTACAAGCAAGGATACCCACTTACTGTTGGAGATGGGGTAAATGAATCTAACATTTAACAACTTTTGGATCTCCTCCTTTACTATTTCTTTAAGTGCAGGGTTCATCCTTCTCTGGGGTTGCCTAATAGGTGTTACTTCCCCCTGGGTATATATGTGATGGACACATGTGTTGGGATGTATACCCTTCATGTCAGTGTATTCCCATGCAAATGCTCCTGATTGTTCTTTAAGGATATCTACTAACTGTTTCTGTTGGTTTGTACCTAGCCCAGAGTTTATATGTAAAACTTTTCCTGGACTAATCTCGTAGGGCATAGTGTAAGACATGGCATAATCATCTATTTCAAAGATAAAAGATGTTGAAGAAAAAATGGATGGATATAATTGTTCTTGAAATTATTCCCCAAACATGTACTCAAATTGGGGAAAAGACCGTGCAAAATCCACACATGTGATAGAAGAAATAAACTGGTTTAGCACATTTTCTATTGTGTGCTCCTGAAGTGCCCATGCATGGTCACTTGGAAATATAGGTTCTTCCTAGTCCTTTTTCTCGTATGTAAATTGAAGCCACCATATATTCTCCATAATAGGTTGAGTTGGAGGGTAAATGGTGAGCTTCTGGATAGAGAGACCATTTTATATGGCCATTTCTCCTTCTTTACATCCAATAAATGCATTGGCTATGGCTAGCCAAGGTCTTCCCAAAATGATGGGATTGCCTTTGGCAGGATCCTTTGAATGAATGACAAGAAAATCTACGGGGTACTCCCATGAGGCTAAAGTAACCATGACATCATATAAAATTCCTTCATGTATAACCCTACTCTTATCTACTAATTCCAAAATGGTTGGGGTAGGTCGAAGAAGAGGTTGTAACTGTAATTGTTCCAAGGTAGTAGCGGTCATAACATTGATGGYTGCCCCTAGGTATATGAGAGTGTTTCCAATGGAGACCTCATTAATGGTTATGGTCACTACGGGGTTTCCTAGGTTCCCATATTTTTCTAGTTTTGGCTGCTCTGATATGTATTCAGAAATTCCTCCTATAAAGTGTACTACAGGGGGGTCCTTTTGCTTCCTACCTGGATTCTTGATACACAATTATTTGACTACCTTATTGTATATTGGAATGTCTTTAATGTCTTGAAGCAGAGGAATCTTGACACAAATATTTTTCAATTCATTCAAAATGTCAAATGACAGTCGGGTAGTAGGTTTCTCGATTACCAATCGATCTGGATAAGGAGGGACCTTCATAATTTGTGAAGGTTCATTTTGGGGAAGCTTGGGTTCTTGATTTTTTGGGATAATAACATCTTCCCACCTAGTTTCATCCATGGGTTGTTTGGTGGTTTCTTCTTCTTCTTCCTGGATGACTACTGAAGGTCTCTGCCTCTCCAAAACTTTTCCCGATCTTAGTCGAATTTCCTGTAATGGAACAAGAGTAATAACATATGTCGGGAAGGCCTGCATCTCAACATTATGAAGAGGTTAAGGGGGATTATTATTAGGATTTCGAACTAGTTTTTCCGGTAATAGTGTTGGTCTCGGGGAGCTTGCATTTTGATATTGTAGTGGTTGTTGTTGTGGAAAAGGAGGTAAAGGTGGTGGAACAAAACCCGACAGAAGTTGTGGAGTGTTCGGTGGGATATGAGGATAATGATGGTTGGACATAAAGATAGGTGGAGCTTGAGGGTTTCCTTGGTTATTTCCTCCTCTCCATCCTTGAAAGCAAGGATGTTGGTACTGAGTAGACTAGTTTTTACAACCTGGTGAGTTCCACTGTTTTTGTTGATAATAGGGTGGAACTTGAGACTGTAGATCCAGGTACGTGGGTTGATTCCTAGGCTGCCATGGCCTCCTAGGTGAATAAGAAGACTCCCCAAGATCTTCAGTCCTATAGATGGATAATAAACTAGTAAATGATGGACATTTTTTAGTCACATGGTCTTCTGTACAAAAGCCACAAACTGAAATGTTATCTAATGGGAATTCCCTTGAGGAATGCTTCCTCCTGCATCTTGAGAAATATATGCTCATTGTTGCATTTTCATCCTCCTGTTTCTTTTTTATTTTTAGGGTGTCCAATTGGGAACCTATTGTGCTTAAGATATTTGTCTTGAAGTTCTCTAAAAGGTTCCCTATATCTTCTCTTGTGACACTACCTAAACTAACTGGTTTTAAGCTTCTATTGTAAGGGTCCCGAACATTCTTTCCTGTTTTGGCTCTACTCCTTGAGTAATTTTTACACATTTCACATATTTCAGCAAATGGTTTATAATATATGTCACATGATTCCATCAGGTTAAGAATCTCTAGATATTCTTCTAAAATTCCTTTAAGGAAAAGATCCCTAATTGCATCCTCTGGGAGGTCATGGTATTTTGACTTCTGGGAGATATAACCAAATCTTTCCATATAATCTTCGAGGGTGTCATCTTCTAACTGTTAGATTTTAAATATGTCATTATGAGACTCTTTGGTCTTGCAATAGTCTTGGTACTTCTTAAGAAAGATGTATTTCATGGCTTCCCAAGACCTAATACTAGATTCTCCCAATCCCATGAACCATCTTAGTGTAGAGTCTTTGAGGGTGGCAAGAAAGAGTTTTAGTTTCTGGGCATCTTGTATGTAGTTGTAGATCCTACACAAGATGCCAAATTCAAATAGGAAGGTGTCTGGATCTTCACTATTTTTACCATAAAAGGTAGGCAGTGATGAGAGAGGAATATTCTTCATGTTGACATTTGGAGTGGTGTCCAAAATCAGAAACCTGAAGGTAGTTTCGGTTTGATTTCCAGTTTCTTCTTCCTCCCCATGTCTTACATTGTTATGGTCCTCTTGATCATCCATATTGGCTTGGTTTCCAAAAAGAGAGTACCCAGGTGGTTTTACCTTTGAAGAGAACAAGGTTTCCCTTTGATGGAAAGGTATTCCTATGGATTGGATGTATGGGACTCTACTCGAGCCGATTGAGACTATTGGTGCCAAAGTTTCTGTGTCAATTTGACAGATAATTACATTGGCTGAACTACCAAACAAAATATTCACTTGTTGAGGGTCTATGATATCCTCAAAATTAGGGTCCCCTGGTGGTGGTGTAAAAGAAAAGGTTGTATTGTTTGGTTCTACGGAAGGCTCAAGTGGTATTGCCTCATGTCCTAATATGATTGATGCTTCAATTTCTTGTTCTATAGTGCTCCTTGTGTTATTCCCTTCAGAATTTTTCAATATCGGTCTGTGGATTTTATAAGTGGAACGTCCCTTCCCCCAAAAAGATTGGAAGGAACCTTGGTTGAAAGGTCTAATTTAGATTTAATGTATCTACCTTTTGGATCTCTAGGTMTATTCATGAAAGAAAGAAAAAACAAAAGAAAAAGCTACCATTTGGTTTCTAGGTCTTATCATGAAAATAAACAAAAAAGAAAAAGAAAAACTACCATTGGGTTTGGGGAACCTGCTATAGCATATGCACAGGTTCTTACCTCTCATCTTAAAGTTCCCCCACCACCAATATAATGCTAAGGTCTAGAAATGATCTATTTCCTAACTATTTCCTACCTTGAGACAACTCCCCGACAACGACACCAAAAATTATGGGTGTTCTATATGCACTAAAAACACACTAAAAACACACTAAAAACCCTCAATTAAATTGTCAACACGAGGTAAGTAAACTTAGAGTTGTAGCAAAATATATGCTAAAGGTAGAAGGGCTGGTAGTAGTATAGTCTAACTAAGGAAGTGGATATCTAAAGGCTAATCTATTCAAGCAAAGCTATCTAATGAGAAAACCCTACTTAGCAACTTGAAACTATGTAACCTAAGTACTTTTGGACCAAGGATCGATGGATAGTTCTAAAAAAGAAAGTAAAAACCCTATGTAAAGAAAACTACTTCATAACAATAAGCAAAAGAAACTATTAAGCATAACAATAAGAAAATAACAAAAACAAACTACTTTAACTTGCCAACCTACATTCAATGAGCAACTATCCTATGAAAGCAAGTAAATAAACAAGCAAGGAACTAAAGAAAATAAACAAGTAAGCAAAGACAACTAACTAACCTATTAAAGCAAGTAAGCAAAGACAACTAACTAACCTATTAAAGCAAATAAGCAACTAACTACTCTAAAATAACTTCTACTGCAAGTAATCAAATTAAAACTTCTCATTGAGCAACTATCTAGCCTAAGAGGCAAGTGGACTAGATTCTTAATTCAAAACTATTTCTAACTCATGAAAGGAAATCTATTTAATTGAAAGAAAGAATAACTAACAACTAGTATTGAACCTATGATAATCAAACTATTATCTAGTCTATCAAAGAAAATACTATCTATCCTACAACAACAATTAAACTATCTTTTGAAACTATGAAAGAAAGAAATTATCTCTTCTGATCTACAAAAGCAAGAAACTATCTTTTCTAATCTATGAAAACATAAGACTATTCTTATAACCTATGAAAACTCAAATATAATGCTGGTGGTTGTGTGAATGTCTTCGGTGTCAGATAATATCTCGATGGCACTTGACAACAAAGGACAATTCAAGTTGTATAAGCTCAACACCGATCTCAATAGCAAAGTGAAAGGTATGGATTAAACAATCCAATGAGAATTTAGCCATCACTGAAATTCATCAATCACCCTGCATATTTATTAACCATCAACAATATAACGATATCATCATTGTACTTCTATACTATGTAAGCAAAACTAGATTCAACCATTAACTAAGAAATATAATTGCAATTTAATTCTAGAAAGGAAATTACATAAAACGGAAACTATGCTATATCTATTCTAACAATTCAAACCGTAATAAGAAAAATGCTTAAGAATATAAATTAAGACATGACATTAAAAAGTAAACTACCAAATGTATTAGCCAACAACTAAGTAAGCAAGATCTATATAAAACTAAAATAAGAAATCTATAATTAAAAACTGAAATTAACTCTATCCATCCATCAAATCCTTGTCAAGGAAAACCCAAATTAAAATTCCATTATATTCTATTTAAAACTATGTTTTAAATTTGATTATAAAATCATAAATAAAGACATAATCTAATATCTAATTACACACAGGGTTAGTCTAGGGATTTGCAAATCTGTTCCTAGCTACAAGTTCAATGCATGCTAAGACAATCCATCATACTAACCTGCAAAAGAGAGTCAAAGCAATTAAACTACAACAACAAACTAATTAACACAATAAAAATGCATGTACATGAAATAAAGAGAAAAACTAAATTATGAAATTCATAAACAACACAAAGAATAGTTACCAGACTGTTGGTGGGCCCCCCAGCAAGTCATGGTCACTTCCTAAAAGCACACCACGAACTCAACAATTCAAATTCACCATGAAAACTCAAAAACACAGTTCTTGTATAATTTGGCAATGTAAAATAGAAAAACATAGTAAAATCATATTTCTATCTATCACACTGATGTTTCTACTGCTTAACAATCATTTGACCAGTACAACGGTATTTATAATGTTTACAGACCAAGTGGTCGACCAAAGGAGGGTCGAACCACTTCTAAATTCAACAATTTTCATTAAATGATGCCCTAACTGTTGAAACAGAGCGAGCCAATAAGCACCTTCTTGAACAACTAAAACTGAGTTTTCAGAAGTTTAGTAGCTGGAGGGGGAAGGGACGAACAAAACCCACATTCCCGATTCGCCCATCACTGGCTGTCAATACCATAACTTCCAAGTTTCCCTCCATTTTTGTGCAATACATAGTGTTGGACATAGTGTTGGATCAGGTACCAGAATGAGTGCTGGAAGGAGTGCCAAACTAAGTGCCGAAAGCAGAAACGTGGTGTGTTTTCGCCCTGTAACACCAAAAAATTTGAATCAGATTCTTGGAAGCGTAAAAACATGATGAATTATACTCAATATAATCATTAAACATGAATAATACGTACCTAGTGTCGATCATACTGTTTTAGGATAAAATTCTTCAAAAAGCTCCTTCAAAACATGAAAAACACATATGTACATTCGACACAAAGTGTCTAATAACTGTCATAAATTGATCATATCTCGGGCCCAACACAACCCCAAACTTTTATTGGTATCCTTGTGCCTCCCCATGTATCTTTGCAACCTGAATTTCTTGAGAATGATGGATGGCAGGAGATTGTTCACCCAATAGTCTCCCACTATTGTGACTGGCCAAAATTTCCATTACCTCCTCCTCCTCCACTTGTAAAACCAAATGCTCAAATTTCCCCTGCACACTCACCGGTACAATCCTCCCATGCAAGCAAATGACTCAAAATCGAGGCCCACCATGTGCATGACAAAGGTAAAGTTGTTGTTGCTCCCTCCTCCCCTTCAAGTGACTCAACCAAGTTAGTGTCCTCCCGTATGCACTTGAGGGATGACTGATCCCATGTCATTAGTGAGATCAAGCCTCAAGGTTCCACCCAACCTAAGGCTATTTCTGGGAAGTCCAAAGGGGACAACAGTGACAAAGGAACAATTGCCTCTCAAAGTGGCAAATATGGATTTTGATTATGTGTTTATAATTGATTTATTGAGGATGTGCATTGCAAAAATTTTGGACAACAAACTATTTTTTGGGATATTGTGGATATTGACATGTCTTGGACATAATTTGAAATATTTATGATATTTAAATTTCAAGTTTTGGAAATAATTATGGGAGCCACAAGGTGGCATGTGTTTGATTGGTTGTCTAATTATGTTTATTTTTGTTAAGAAATAAAAGAGAGTCACAAGGGGTCCCACCTACTTAGTTATTATTTAATAAAATACCCTTAATTATCATTATTATTATTACTTCCCCTAAACTAAAGTTAGTTAAGTTTTAGTTAACTTAACTAAATGAGGTTGTTGAAATACTTCAACTAATTTGGATGCATAAAATCCAAATGAGAAGGAATACTAAGAGGATAATAGAAGGGGAAAGCATACTAAGGTTTGCTCTTGAGTTTTATTGAGATAGTTCAGTTTTCATTCATTCTTCAATTCATTAAAAGCCTAATTCTCTTTTATGACATTAGGGTTCTATTGTAGAGAGCAAGGTTCAAAGATAAACCATATCATTCATATGCTTGTTTCATAGGTGTTGATCTGTCTTTGATAGTCTGTGTAGATTTGTTTGTTGAAGAATTGAGTTTCATGACTGATAAAGGATATTGTGCAGAGTCAAGTGGGTAGCAGTCTGTGGCAAGCTTATCCAGATTTTAAAGTTTAGTTTTTACTTCTTGTCAGAGTCCTTTTGTATGGTTTTCATAGGGGATATCTAAGTTTGACCTTGGTCCATACCCCCACAGGGATTTTTGTAAAGAGAAAGATACTTTTGATTTATTGGAATGAAATAAAGCGATTGTTATTCTGTCTCATTTTTGTTAATCTGTGACATGATATTTTTTCTTTTGATCTCCACATTTACTTTCTGCAATCTGTATGTGTCCAGAAAATTACATAAAAATGTTATATTTTGTAACAATATTTTTATTTAAAAATCAACCTAAGCCCTTGTAATTAATACTTGTGGATTGGGAAATATATTTTGAGCCTATAAACATAGGGTAATATTCCCGATTATCTTGCCTTAGCCAAGCAAGATTCAAAAATGCTTGAGTAAGATAAATTCATATATTTTCCTCAACATTTATTTGGTGACCATACTGGGGAGATATTCCATATCTCTCTGGTTGATTGTATGCTTGATTATCATTGGATATATTTATATTTCTGCTTTAATTCTTTGATTATTTTGTTTCTTCATGACTATACCTGTTGCAAGGAAACCCAATATTGAGCCTGATATTAAAGATTAGACCAACATTGCTTTAACCTTATTTAATACCATCCTAGAGACTACTAATACCCAGGTTGAACTTGAACGCTCATGGGCAGTGATTGAACAAGACATAAGCATCCACGAACATTGGGAAGCTAGGAAAAGACATCCTATGAATCATCCATAGCTTTCTTTTTCCTAGAGTTTTGATCTTCTTTTCATGTCCTTAGACCCTCACATCTCTAGGAGAAGAAGAGGTTTATCACCTGAGATTAATCCTATTTCTGAAATAGGAAGAAGAAATTTTGTTTTGTCAACCCAACAAAGTACTCTAAGGAGACCTTGGTCTAATTCATCCAGCTCATCTTTATATCCCTTATCTATCGTTCACAATATGGTATTAATGGTGGCTCTAGTGGAATTGGAGGTGATTCGTCATCCCAACCTTTAGCCTCGTCAATGATTGGTAGCTTATATATTGATCAAGTCCATTTCCAATATATTACAAATCCCGCCAAAGTCATTAAAAAGTATGGTCTCTTTTAGTTTGAAGAAGATGCTACAACTAATCCTTGGCATGTTTCCTCTCCTCTTAACCTAACACTTGCTACAGGTCCACTTCCTAAATTCAAAGAGCATATCCATAGGTTTTCAGGGAATAACACAATCACTACAAATGAACACTTGGTGGCATTTTCTAATGCCTATCACAACATAGGAACCAATGACAATGACACTTGGATGCACTTATTTGTTAATTCCCTTGAATGGAAGGCAACGACAGATTTCTTTGATCTTCCTCCCAAGATTCTTTCTACTTAAGAGGAGTTAGTTTATTGATTCAAGTATACCTATGGGAAGTCTAAGAGTCCAACCGAGTAGTTACGAGAGTACAATAACATTTCTTATAAAGAGGGTGAGACCATCATGTCTTTCAACTTGTGTTTCACCAAATTGTATAACCAAATTCACGAACTTATTTTCCCTCTTAACCAAGATGCTTTTATTTATTACTATAATGCTTTACCTTCCCCCTACCATCATAGGATTGAATAAAAGGCCATTGGCAACCTTGGGTTCACTCTTCATACTTCTTTATAATACGAAGAACAGCTTGAAAGAACATGTCTTCCCGAGGGAGACTCAGTTAAACAGATGGACATGTCCGTCCTCTTTCAGCTTGTAAAAGACATGAATAATCACATGATAGTGTATGAGATGAAAGGAAATGTCCCTTCACGTACCCTGGGGCCTCATCTTCTTCTTCACCACCTCTTAGGAATCCTAATGAAAACAATTTTCAGCCTAAGGAAATCATGCCTCACAGTTGGTGTAAATTTTGTGAGGAACACCATGAGGAAAGTACTTGTGAAGTAAAGAAGAGTGCCAAAGATAAAATATTTGGTAAACGACCTAAAACTACTATTGTTGTCCTAGAATTTGCAGAGCCAGATGATGTTATGATCATAAATACTAAGAATAAATCCTATTCTCTGAAAGGTAAATATGATCCTCCTCACACTTCTTCTAGCCCAAGCCCATATTCACCAGGTGCTACTATTCAGGTTTCTAAAACTCTTGACAGTCAAGGAACTACCTCCCCTCTTCCCTCTTCCAAATACAACATTCTCAATCAATTGGATAATATTAAAGTTGATGCTACCCTTCTGGACATGGTTGTCGTCCTTGAGAAAAAAAAACATTTGAAAAATTTCATGGAAGGGAAAGCTTCCATTGTGGCCAATCTTTCTAAAGGGGTAGATGAAGAGGACTCAACTATAAATAAAGTAGGTGTAGATAATTTTAGACACCATGTAGAAAACCCCCTGTTTTTTATTTCTATAAATATTATGGACAAAATATCCCATTGTTGTCTCATTGACGACGATTTGGGCCCAAGTGATATATAGGATTGTATTGTACAAATGAAAACACCAAAAGAATGCTCTCTTATAATAGTTTACAAGAATCAACCATAGGTGAAATCAAGGATGTGACCTTGGTTTTGTGCATTCACCCTGAAATAAGGACAACCCTTAATATTCAGGTAATTGATATCCGAGTGAGTAATTATTCAATCATCTTAGGACGAGACTGGAAAGGCTTGACACGTGGATACATATCACTCAACGAGAAACACTTATCCATTCCTCAGAATGGTAAAAACATCACAGTCCTAAGGGAGGGAATAATTTCACCTTATATAGAGAGCATTCCATAGCCTAATGTGAATTATATCGAGGACCTAGGAGTTTATTCCATCTTTTCATATGAGGACAACACTCCCTTGGAAAAAATTGACATAGAGGATGGGATGTTGCATATTCACTTTGATGGTTTATGCTCAAATGAAGGGAACGAAGTTGGTATTATCTTGTACTCTCCTGTTGGTAAAATTCATAACTTTTTCTATAGGTTAGAGTTTTCTTGCACAAACTATGTCACTGAATTTGAACCATTACTGCTAGGCATTGAAAATGCCTATAATTTAGGTTGTGGTCACTTTACATTTTTGGGGGACTTCAAACTTGTTGTAAACCTTGTACGTAAGATATATTCTCCTAGAAAAAATCTAATGAAACGTTACACCCAAACTGTTTTGGCACTTATCTTGAATTTTATATCTTTCAAAATCAGTCATGTTAAAAGGGAATTGAACTCAATGGCTGACAAGTTAGATGTTTTTGCAGCCTCTCCTACTTGACAACTTCTGCCACAAAGATCTGATTGCACCTTTCAATCTTTGTATTGCCCTCATATCCTTGACAATGTAGAGTCATGACAGGTCTTCTCTAATGATGAGAGCATCTATGCTTTCATTCAAAATGAGCCATATAAGTCTAAGGAAGACCTATGCATTTTTTGTTTATTTTTAAAAAAGAGAGTAACGTTAGCATATGTAGTACTGGGATTCAAATGGTTATATTGTTACAATTGAATTAGAAAGGTTTGCATATACAAACTTTTATAAATTGAAGGATTCCGGGAAATTAAATTGTTTTATTGAGACAACAAGCAGTTTGTATGAAATTGAGGTACAATGAATGTTCTAGTCTTGAAAGTGGATGCTTTTTGGATTAAATTTGAAACAAAGTTATGATAGTTGATTGGTTTAATTTATTTTATGAACAATATCCATCTAATTCCCTCTTATTTTCTCACTTTTTCGCTCATTGCAAGTCCCCTCACGATCCCAAATTCATTATTCCCGACCTGTTCACTAAAATTAAATTAAAACTCTATATGATAGTGATAAAAAAAAAAAGACACAGAGATAGATGGCAACTGATATGTTTTGGTATTGTTGCACAATCAGTTGTTTAATGAATTGTTGAGCAGTAATCGTGTTTTTACTCTCGTTCATGATATCACTTTTTCACTCAATAGAATATGCTCATATGTCTGTGAACCCTATTTCATCCCCTGCTCATTTGACACTTATTAAATAAATTTTATGGATCAGATTGCATGGGTCTGACGTTAATTGTTGAGCCAAAATTTGTTTCATATTAAGAGAATGGAATATATGGTCTGTTTAAGAGGTAGTTGCTAATAATTGCTACATACAGGATGAGATTCTTCAATAGAGGAATTCATGGTCGAAACAATAGGGGCAGAGGAAATTGGAATAGAGGGCCTAGAAGGCCCAGATTCTCAATACATTTCGATGTCGATCCTCAAGAGTTAAACCAACTCTTTCAAGATGAATTTTTCAATTGGATTGGACAAGGGATAGTCCATCCTAGGCCATAGATTCCTCCCTTCTAGCCCCAACATGTTTCTGGTATCCCTGTTCCCCCTCATGTATTTTTACAACCTGAAGTTCCTGATAATGACAAATGACAAGAGATTTTTCACCCAACAGTCTCCCACCATCGTGGCTAGAAATATTTGTCTTTACCTCCTCCTCCTCCACCTGTTAACCCAAATGTTTAGATCTCCCCTATACAATCACCTATACAGTCCTCACATCAAAGAAAAAGACTCAAAACCGAGGCCCACCATGTGCATGATAAAGTTAAAGTTGTTGCTTCTTCATCCTCTCCTTCAAGTGATTTAGCCAATTCAGTATCATCCCGTATGCACTTGAGAGATGAATGTTCCCATGACATCAACGAAATGAAGCCTCAAGGTTCCACCCAACCTAAGGTAAATTCAAGGAATTCAAAAGGGCATAGCAACAACAAAGGAAAAATTGCCTCTCAAAGTGGCAAATACGGTTTTTGATTATGTTTTATTATTGGTTTATTGAGGACATTGGACACTTGAAAGTTTTGGACAACAAACTATTTTTGGATATTGTGGATATTTACATGTTTTGATATAATTTGAAATATCTCTGATATTTAAATTTCAAATTATGGAAATGATTATGGGAGACACAAGGAGGTATGTGTTTGATTTCTTGTCTAGCTATGTTTATATTTGTTATGAAATTAAAGGGAGTCACAAGGGGTCCCACCTACTATTTATTATTTAATAAAAGACCTTTAATTGTTATTATTATTATTTCCTCCCCTAAACTAAAAGTTAGTTGAGTTTTAGTTAACTTAACTAAATGAGGTAGTTGAACTAATTCAACTAATTTGGAATGCATAAAAGCCAAATGAGAAGGAAGGACAAGAGGAGAATAGAAGGAGAAAGCATACTAAGGTTTGATCTTGAGTTTTATTGAGATAGTACATTTTTCATTCATTCTTCAATTCATTAAAAACCCAATTCTCTTTTACGACAACATGGTCCTATTGTAGACAATAAGGTTCAAGGCCAAACCATATAATTCAGATGCTTGTTTCAGAGGTGTTGATCTATATTTGATATTTTGTGTAGACTTGTCTATTTATGAATTGAGTTTCATGACAGATAAAGGATATTTTGCAAAGTCAAGTGGGAAATAGTATGTGGCAAGATGCTACAGATTTTAAAGTTCAATTTTTACTTCTTGTTAGAGTCATTTTGTATGGTTTTCATCGGGGATATCTATGTTTGACCTTGGTGCATACCCCCTCAGGGATTTTTGTAAAGAGAATAATTCTTTTGATTTCTTGGAATGAAATAAAGCGGTTGCTATTATGTCTCATTAGTGTTAATACATGACTTGGTATTTTTTCTTTTGATCTCCACATTTACTTTTTCAGTCTATTATATTTAGAAAATTATATAAAAATGTTATATTTTGCAACAATCTTTTATTTAAAAAAATCATCCTAAGCCCTTGTAACTAATACCTGTGGATTGGGAAACACGTTTTGAGGCTATAAACATGGGGTAATATTCCCGGATATATTTCCTTGTCCAAGAAAGATTCGAAAATGCTTGAGTAATAGAAATTCATATCTTTTCCTCAACACCTTCCTTAATAGATTTTTGGAGGAAGAGGTATACATGTATCAAACACATGGATCTCAAGTTCCAGATAAGGAGCATCCCTTTTGTAGAATAAAGAAGGTTCTATATGGCCTAAATCAATCACCTAGGGAATGACACGTTAATATTGACAACTACTTGGATGAATAGGGGTTCTAGGAGAGTCCTTCAAATTCCAATTTATACTTCAAAATCATTGGTAATGATATCATTCCACTGGTCATTTATGTATATGACATCATTATTATAGGTAGTGAGGCAAGTTCTATTGAATATATCAAATATAATATGAATAATCTTTTTGACATGATTGTTCTAGGCCTCCTACATTAATATCTAGGTGTATAAGTTTGGAAAATAGGTAGTATCATTTTTGTGTCACAAACAAAATATGACAAAGATTTTCTCGATAGGTTAAAAATGAAAGATTGCAAAATCTCATCTACACCTATGGAAAAAGAGTTGAAGCTTTCAGCCAAGACAAACTCAAAGGAAGTTGATGAGTCAGTCTATATGAAGCTAGTGGTGAGCTTGATATATCTTACAATGTGTAGGCCTAATTTGAGTTATGACGTGAGATTCATTTCCATATTTATGATGGCATTGAATTTAGATCATTGGATTGCAGGAAAGAGAGTGTTGATATATATGAAAGGGACACTTTATTTTGGCACTATGTATAGAATAAGAAAAGACCCTAGGCTATGGGTTTATAGATTTAGATTGGGAAATTTGAGTGGATGATAGAAAATCAACATCTAGATATGTTTTCAGCCTTGGCATGGGTGCAGTCACATGGACCGACACAAAGTATCATACAGTAGCCATTTCATCGATAGAAGCAAACTATCAAGTAACAATGAAAGGATCACGTGAGGAACTTTGGATCATGAGGATGATTTCATACTTGAAGATGAAACAAATAAAGACAACACCCCTACTTTGTGACAATCAAGGTGTACCCAAACTAGCCAAGAATCCAATCTTCCACGAGCGTACCAAACATGTTGAGATACATTTCCACTTAATCAGACAACTTATAGAAGATGTGGAATATACCTAAGTCATATTACATTTATTATCATAATGTAATAAATATCACATAATAATAGTCATAGGAAAACCATTATATGATGTAGTAATTAATAAGTAATAATGATAATTCATGTTTGTTGATGATTATAATCGCAACGATGAATTTTGCCCACAAAGGATTGCTAAGCTCTATTAATTATTTATGATAATAATAATTAACTAGTGGGTGGGACCCCCTTGTAGACTAGAGGCAGTAGGATGGATGTGCTACACTTATATGTTTGTTGCTGCTATGATAATGTCTACACAATCTTCTACAATTGGTGATGCAGTCTTGGTTCCTTTCTTATGACAACATGGATGGTTGATGCATTGTTGCTAAATGCTGTTGATATTCACTCACAATACAGGGCAGTGCTATGGATATGGGGATTATGTTGTTTTATAGGTGCTATGTTATGTTGTAAAATTGATTAATGTTTTTGCACATGATTTTATGCAAAGGGATAATAAAATGATATGGGAGGTAGCTCAAAAGAAAAAGGGAAAAAAACTATGGATAAGTCCTAAGGCTATGGAAAAAGGATTACATATAAACCTTGAATGAACATATAATTGTTACAAAGTGATGGACCTAGATTCTATATTATGTGTTTTGGTTGAAGAGTTATATGGAAATTACATATGGTAATGTTAACATATGATTGTTATTAAATTTGTGACATGTTTTGGGTGGCACACTATACAATGGATATGGCATCGAATCTATAAAATAGATATGGAATTGAAATTATGAAATGGTTATATGTTTGAATTTAATGGTTGATGGATTGGCTAGTACATTGAATTGAATAGGTCCAGGTGAGGAAGAAACGTGCATTTATTGTACGTCACTTAAAACCACCCTTGAGCTCGTCACCCTAGCATAGTTTCATTTTTCTCTGTTGGTTGTGGAAGCTCCACAATTTCAGGTTTTGAAGGGGAAAACTCAGGCCAACTCTTCATTGAAGCGTTTTTTCACAGGTATGGCTGTTTTATTTCCATCAATGATGGACTCTTTGTATTATGAATAATTTGGTTGGCTCAGGATTGCATGATTTCTGTGTTTTTCTTGATTTTCTGACTATGTATCAATGTTATGTTTATGGTGTTCTTTATGATTACTATGGAATGATGGCATTTTGAAGGAAAGGAATGGTGTGGTTGCTTTTTAAATCCTATGAATTGGTTATTATTTTAAAGGAAATGACAGTCGGCTTGGGGTTTATTCTGGTTCTTTTTGAAAATGATGTTAATAGTGCAACAATTTTAAATTTTTATTCTTGTGGGGTTTTACCACTACTCTAGATATCAGTTGTTGCCACCCCTTTTCGTCTCGGTCGTTGTTATGATTCATTCTCCTGGTTGCAATGCAACTGTCGACAATGGTATGGTTCTTTCTCTCTTTGGCTGAGCCCCAAGCTATTGTTGTTGTGGATTTTCCTACTATCACTGACGTCGAAAGCATTTGAAAATCCAATCTTGTTCTGCCCAGAATGTTAAATGGAGGCCTGTGTATGTATTGAATGGATACGATTTGTTCTCTGGCATTCTTTTCACACGAGTTTTAGAAATCACTCGTCTCATCTCTGTTTTAGTGGTCGATTGTTATGTTTGTGAGCCTCATTGTCAATTGTTTCAAAGGTTATAGACCTCTAGGGTATTTGGAAGAGGCAATGTCTCTCTATGTCTTCGGGATTTTACTTGTTTGGACCAACCCTCATTTCCTTTCTACAATAAAGTTTTAAGAGGCATATGTGTGTGACTGGTTTGTTGAGCTCGAATCGCTTTGTTTCTACTCGGGCATTTTATTTATGGCTCTGTCAAGATTTTGGGGTTATAATACTGTAGCGATTTCTTTAAAAAGAAAACACGAGACCTCTGTTGTTCCAAGGATATACTATGTTACATGTGGTTTCTTCTCAATGGTAATTTATTTTAGGAGGTAAAAGGATTGCAGTCTCTTTGTTTTTTCGAAGATTAATCGAATTATCACAAACCCGACTTGGTTTTATTGAGCCTAAATTACTTCTATTCCTCCTCGACCACCTTTTGGTTCTATCAAGTTTTTATGGTTACAAGTTAATTGACTGTGGTAATTATAAGAAAAATCATGGGCTCTCTCACTTCAAAGACCACATCTTGTTCGAGTCTTCATGTTTCCTCTCTGTGATAAGTTTGTTGTAAAGGAAAAAAAGTATGGGTTAGCTACAATCCCGATAATCTTCTTTTGATTGATTCATGGTGCTTTCACTCATCACTTTGTTAAATCCTAGCACGATCATAATTCCAATTGAGTTTTAAAGACACCTGTGTGTGTGATTGGTTCATCAAACATGATTTACTTCCTGTCAAGTTTAAGAGAGACACTTGTGTGTTGATATGGTTCTATTCACTTTGTGTGTCATATGGCTTTGTCTTTTATCGAGCGTTCTTTTGGAAGCAAGTATGTATATGTTTGATGAATGCAGATCTCAGGTTCAGAGCTACATGTTTTCGGTTGAGTACTGTGGTCGAGTCAATATTGGGTCGATGATTATATTGTTGAATACCTGTGTGTATGTTTGGTTCATTAAACATGCTCTTGGTTCTGTCCAGATTTAAGAAGGACACATGTGTGATT
>JZKD02S2419455.1:11328-28303 GCA_000966675.3 Picea glauca | reverse complement strand
AATTATCTATAACAATTTGACAACAGGATTGGCCATCATTTTTCATGTTCCACAGATATACTACGTTGATCGTGGAAGAATGTGTGGTGAAGGGCTCTGTCAAGGTTAGATGCTTTGTCAACACCTTAGGCTGGTTAGGATTTATACAAGAAAATCATCATATGCAACTTTCCATGTTTGCCTCTCAAATCCCTGCATTAATGCCTTACATTCTATTGAATCACACCCCTAGAAATGGTAGAAATGGTATCTTAACTGCTCTACTACATATGTCCCCTCTAACTAGTGACACCCTGTTATTGTCCTCCAAGGTACTGTATGTGTACTTCCAAGGCTGAAAAACTGTTGAGACAAAGTACAATACAAATAACAGCTTGAAAAACTCTTCCTAGGGTCAACTGCAATGTAATTCCATAGCCCCTAATGTTATCTTTTAAATTTTAATCAAAATCACCTACGATCACATTCTTCCTTGTGTGCTTGACCATGGTTCAATACTTCGAAGGATATTCTGCATCTACCAAATATAACTGCCTCTCATCCACCATATGGGATGCAGCCCTCAAGTCCTACCCTCACTCCACCCAATCCACTTCGACATCCCAAAAAAAAACTGCCCTATGAACCGATTGTATGATGAGGAATGCAAGGCCCTCCACCCCCAACTTCGACATGCGTTCACCCATGATCACCCCTCCGATTCCAACTTCAAAGCTTCCTATGGTTGTCTCCTCCACCACAAGAAACGCCTCTTTATCTCTCAAAGAAGACATGACTTATCTAATCCTCGTACTCACTCTCCTAAAAAAAATTGGTGTACTATCCTCCCCCGACCCTCCCCCCTTCTATCCGACCTGGACCCAGGATCCATGTTTTCCCACGTATCCACTCTCTGTGATATTCCTGGGCAGCCCCAGATTCGAGTTACCTCTCCACCCTCCGCGTGCTTCTTATTCTCAAATAGAGACATCAAAGAGGCAATTTGGGTGATGAACGGTAGCAAAGCAGCAAACAAGGAACGTTTTCAAGCAAAGTTCTTTAAGCACAGTCTCATTGCTTTGGCTTCTCACTTAGATGACCTCTTCAACTATGTGGTCTGCATAGGTTTTCCTTCGGCATGGTCACATCACATCATTCACCCGATACACAAATCAGGCCCCAACTCAGATCGCAACAATTACAGGGTGATCATGGTGAGCCATACAATCTCAAAGCTCTATGCTACAGTTCTCCATATGAAGCTCTCTAGTGAGCTTAAGAGTAGACACCTCAGAGTTTTAGGACAGGCAGGATTCAGACCCCACTCATCAAACCAATGATCACATCTTTACCCTCCAGGCCATCATTGAGGAGGCACGGCATCGATCTTCAAAAGTCTACTACTACTTTGTAGATTTTCGAAAGGCTTTTGACTCCGTCCCAAGAGAGGCATTGTTCAAGAGGCTTAGACACATTGGCATCTCCCAGTGATCTGAAAATACCACACGAGTTTTGATACTAACTTGATCCAAAATATCAAACAAACTCTGATATTAATTCAACCCAAAGAATCCTTAGATGCCAATTAGTTCATATGCAAATACTAAACATCCGACCCAATTCGAGAATATAAATGAAGATCGTTTGACTATTTGCAAAATATCATGTGAATATGCTTATTTGTCTATAAACCCATAAACTGATGAATAACTTGAATTGTAAATGAGATAATACAACAAAGAATAAAAGAACTCAAATACACATGTAATTGACATACATCATTGCATCTTCAAAGTCCCTTTAAATAGCATGATTGTTCTTCATCATTTCAAAATTCCAAATTACATTACAATATAGGCTTACAAAAACACAATTTGAAGATACTCCGAAAATCCACTGCTCAAATGCAAAAACGGAGTACATCGTTGAATTCTTGGCGAAAATTCATGCAAATTTGATATAAAATACATGAAATTCCGTCAAGGTGACCCCTGACACACTTTACAATGTAGCCTCATAAATTTGTACCCTCGAGCACAAATTTAGAGACCACACTACATAAAAAATGTGTTCATAGTCTTGGGATGCATGCCATTAAATAGGGTGCTCCTCTAACCAAAATCTGAAATCTATAGCAAGCAGTAATTACAATTTGGTTGGGGTTTATAAACCAAATCTAGATTCGTAACTGAATTGGTTATAGGCTGTGTTAAGTCGTTTGCAAGGTTGGTTGGTCGTGGGTTCCATTCCCGCTGACAGCAAGTTTTTACTATATATAACATTATGTAGCTAGAAACCACCCGAAATTTTATCATATGGTTAAAACCCATATCATAAAACCTCTGCACTAATCTTTGGAGTGGTTATATGGGTATAGCATATAACATAACAATATATCACATATTAAAATAACTCCCGCGCGAACTTATGTTGAGCCCCCTCCGCAATGGTATGGGTTATATGGCATGTTACAAGATCAAGGACCAAGGATCGAGGGCTTCAACCCTTGGCCCTTTGGCCACCCATATGAATCTTTGTTAAACTTTAATTATATAATTTGCCATATAATTATCAAGTGATAATTCGATGGCGCATTGGTAGAGTGGGCTTTGTTAAGACTTTGGTGGTTTATGGAGGCCATGGGATCGAACCCTGTTGAGCCTCAAAAAAATTATACACACCAAACCATCACTGGCCAATGGGAATCTACCATGTGGCAGCTTCTCATTGGCCCTCCTATTCCACGTGTCATTACGTCATTGAGCCAATGGGGATACGAATGCCAACTCAACTACTAACTGGGTATGCCACATTACCTGTTGACATCATCCTGTTGTATAAATATGTGCCACGTGTCACCCTCTAGCGGTGCCGCATCACCCTTATTTTGTCTGGTTTGACCAAACTTTGACTGCCCATAACTTTTGCATACTCTGCTTGACATGTCGTTTGCACCATTGGAAAGTTAACGACGAGCTCTACGCAATAATGTCATTTTCACGAACTTTTGAGACAATCGAATTTTGTGCATTTATGGATCCCCTGGGACCTCTGTTAGCGTTCCAGATCCTCCTGAACCTCTATGAGTGTTCCTTAGATCCTCCAGGATCACCCAAACCCTACTGACATCCATCATGGGCCTATATGAGTCAGTCCTGGGTCGTCTCTACACAAAACATGGGATATCAGATTTCATTGAGAGTACCATTGGGGTTGCCCCCTGACCCCCACATTGTTCAGGATTTATATTGATGAGTTTCCCCCTGTCCCCCACATTGTCAGAATTTATATTGACGAGTTAGAGGCCTTTCTTCACAAGCATATCCAGGACGACAATGGGTGCCTCCATCAGGTTCTGATATCTATCTTGTTTTTTTCTAGTGATGTGGTCCTCCTAGCCTCATCTCCAAAGGGGCTACAGAGATAGTTGGATGCCTTAGTTCTATTGTGCGACCTTCGGAAATTGATAGTCAACCTGGGTAAAACCAAGGTCATGATATTCAATGGGTCGAAGAAGACCATGGACCTTGACTTCTTCTTCAAAGGGGAGGAGATTGGGATCACTAGCATATACACATACTTGGGGGTACGATTCTCTGGACCCTACTTCAGTTTGCAACCGACGATTCGAGGGCATTCGTTACTGGAGTCTGATTGGGCCTCAATTGAGAGAGTCCAGACCTTTCTACTTCGACGCATCATTAGTGCAAGCAGACAGTTCCTCATCACATCATCCTAGAAGATTTTGGGGCTCACCCTTGCCAACTCGAGATAGTGTTTAGACTAGTCTCTCTTCTGCATCGATTATGGAGTTTAGTGGACTTAGCCACAGGGCGAGACCAATACCCGTACTTGGCGTACTGCTCTTCTAAGACCATTCCCCCCTCTAGACCATTGGCCTGGGCTCGATGTTGGTTCATGGGGGTTTCGGATCTTCTAGAGTCCGTGGGCATTCAGATAGATCGTCTCCCTCTATGTAGATATTCTTTGGATGCACTTGGCCATCTCTTGCCGACAAGAGAGTCGTTGAACAAGATCATCAGGGATGACATTTACAGGCAATTTATCCAAATCACTTGATTTAACCGTCCTGGCGGGTTACGCCCAAAGATGGCCTTTTATGCCGAGCACTTCTTGGAGCTTAGGGACGAGGTCATTGTTCGACCACATTATACACTCCACCATTGGACACACGCTTTTTGGATTACGCTAGGCAAGTTCAGAGTAGGCTCCCATAGACTTCGAGTCAAGACAGACCACCAGATTGATCAACCAGACATGATCTATCAGTTATGCCAGCTACAGGAGGTCAAGACTAAGGAGCACTTCATCTTTTGTTGCCCCATATACTATGAGATCAGAGGACGGTTTCATTTCTTATTCAGGGGGACTCATATTCTCACTGGCTTCTTCAGCTATTCGGATTAGTGGTGCTTAGCTTTATACATACAGGAGGCCCTCATTCCAAGACCACATTCATCAGCCCCCTACGAGACCAGACCCTATTCGACAAATCACTTCCATCACCTCCTCTGGTAGGGGCACTAAGAGACAAATTGACACCAACACAGCTTCGAACTCCATATCAGTGCGAACACGTAGGACTTTCCCCTGTCCCACGAAATTTCCGCGACATGACTAGACCATATCCCTTCCAAGGAGATAAATGAGATCCCCTAGGCCTCATCGAGGTACTACCTCTTCCAGTCGGCAGTGCAATGGACGATACATGCATCCCACCAGTTCCCCCTCTAGACATCCTACTATACTCAGCTTTCTTCATTCGGCCTCGAATGGTAGGAGAGATGGGTCCATTCCATTATGGACCTATTTCATCACCGTTGGTTTCTCTTGTTCCTAGATCTTCTCCTACAGTACATCTCCTCGTTAGAGCAGGTCTCTGGGCTTGGGGTCGAGGGATATTCTCCTATAGTGCGTCTTGTCATTACAGGAGACCGTTCGATACTCCTACTTTGTAATTACATCATTGTCCTCAGCAGTCCCTTTGACCTACTTTTGTGGTCATTAGCTGGACATTAATAAAATTATCTTATCTATCTTATCTTCAACAAAGTCAATATTGCAAAAAAGGACCAAAGAAGTCAGAAGAAGAATTAGCCAAAGCCTCACCTAAGTGCATTTATGCCTTCACAATAATTCAGTCCCAGCTTAACCATAGTCAATGCCTACCTACAATATGGCAAAAGTATGAAGTTGGAAAAAAGAGACAAGTACACAAATAAAGTTAATATTATGTACATACCTTTAGTTCCCTCAAAAATAAATGGTTGCAGTCAAGCAAGTGGTGGTCAAGTGGTTAGATTAAAGTGCTTCCAATGCTCATACCCACGACATTCAAAATCCACCAAAGCCATCTTGTCGAAATAATGTTGTTAATGAAGACTGCCCATTAAGTTCAATCTTATGTCATGGAATGTGCAAGGCTCAAGGCATACAAGTCATGCTTGTATTTAGAACACCATTTCCACTCTAAAGCCAGTTATTATGTTTTTACAGAAAGTTAAAGCTACTGAATTCAACTTGTAGGTTGTTGCACAGTAGTTGGCAAAGGAAATAATGATACACTACTCACGAGGAAGGCCAGGGAAAGACAATTCCTGGGCTCACTCCTTGGATAGCTGCTTCTACTATGGACAGTGGACAGGATACTTTATAACTGTTATACATGCTAGAATATGGAGGTTGTAATCTGTGAATGTTCCAAATGATCCCAGTAGCAGAATACAATTGTGGAACTGGCTATACCAATTTTTACCAATGACCAAATGGATTATTAGTGGAGACAAGTTTGGACACACTGTAAATCTATTTTAGGGGATTTTGGATATTAAACTCAGGCAAGTCTTTTGAGACTGTTGGATTGTAAACTCATTTGACGACTCTGTAACTGGTTCAGACCATTTACACCACTGTTTTTACTGGAGGGCCACCTGCTTTTGCCTCCAACTTTCCTTGTAAGGTTAATGTTCCACTTTTGCTGTCCAATGAATGTATTCAAGCTATCTCATGGGCATGGAATCTTATCCCTCAACTGACAGGCAACTGAAGATGGATTCAATGGTGGGAAGTTGTTGTATAGAGGACAAATGTATTGATAAGGGGTTGGGAACAAATGATTGCATAGAGTATAGAGACACAGTGAACGAAAGACCTCAGCATCAAATTGTCCCTCTGGTGATTAATGAATCTCTCCCTTGGGGATTCACTCATGGTGCTTCCTAGGATAATCTAGGAACTGTGGAGCAAGGGGCTGCCTCTTCCTTAAATCTCATTATATTTCATTTTTATTACGTCTTGGGGGAGGATCAAATAATTGGGTCGATAACTTGGCTTTGGTAGCTCTCCTAAGAACAGCTAATTAGAGACATGTGCCACTACAGTCTTTCCTCCCTTTCGTTTTCTTTATTGATATTTCTGTTATATCTTCAGCTAGCCTCACTGGCTTCTATGACTCTTTGGATGTATTTGGTCTGTGTTAAGGGTTCTTTCATAGTTAACAGGCTGTGTTTTCAATCTACAGAAGATCGTCAGCAATATATAGACAACTCATGTGTCTGCAAAGATTCAAAGTTGGTATGACCCAGACATTGATGTCATGGCATGTTGGTGTCATCAACATTGGCTACCATAGCAACAAACCCTTCCTGTTCNAATTATCTATAACAATTTGACAACAGGATTGGCCATCATTTTTCATGTTCCACAGATATACTACGTTGATCGTGGAAGAATGTGTGGTGAAGGGCTCTGTCAAGGTTAGATGCTTTGTCAACACCTTAGGCTGGTTAGGATTTATACAAGAAAATCATCATATGCAACTTTCCATGTTTGCCTCTCAAATCCCTGCATTAATGCCTTACATTCTATTGAATCACACCCCTAGAAATGGTAGAAATGGTATCTTAACTGCTCTACTACATATGTCCCCTCTAACTAGTGACACCCTGTTATTGTCCTCCAAGGTACTGTATGTGTACTTCCAAGGCTGAAAAACTGTTGAGACAAAGTACAATACAAATAACAGCTTGAAAAACTCTTCCTAGGGTCAACTGCAATGTAATTCCATAGCCCCTAATGTTATCTTTTAAATTTTAATCAAAATCACCTACGATCACATTCTTCCTTGTGTGCTTGACCATGGTTCAATACTTCGAAGGATATTCTGCATCTACCAAATATAACTGCCTCTCATCCACCATATGGGATGCAGCCCTCAAGTCCTACCCTCACTCCACCCAATCCACTTCGACGTCCCAAAAAAAAACTGCCCTATGAACCGATTGTATGATGAGGAATGCAAGGCCCTCCACCCCCAACTTCAACATGCGTTCACCCATGATCACCCCTCCTATTCCAACCTCAAAGCTTCCTATGGTCATCTCCTCCACCACAAGAAACGCCTCTTTATCTCTCAAAGAAGACATGACTTATCTAATTCTCGTACTCACTCTCCTAAAAAAAATTGGTGTACTATCCTCCCTCGACCCTCCCCCCTTCTATCCGACCTGGACCCAGGATCCATGTTTTCCCACATATCCACTCTCTGTGATATTCCTGGGCAGCCCCGGATTCGAGTTACTTCTCCACCCTCCGCATGCTTCTTATTCTCAAATAGAAACATCAAAGACGCAGTTTGGGTGATGAACGGTAGCAAAGCAGCAAACAAGGAACATTTTCAAGCAAAGTTCTTTAAGCACAATCTCATTGCTTTGGCTTCTCACTTAGATGACCTCTTCAACTATGTGGTCTGCATAGGTTTTCGTTCGGCATGGTCACATCACATCATTCACCCGATACACAAATCAGGCCCCAACTCGGATCGCAACAATTACAGGGTGATCATGGTGGGCCATACAATCTCAAAGCTCTATGCTACAATTCTCCATATGAAGCTCTCTAGTGAGCTTGAGAGTAGACACCTAAGAGTTTTAGGAAAGGCAAGATTCAGACCCCACTCATCAAACCAATGATCACATCTTTACCCTCCAGGCCATCATTGAGGAGGCACGGCATCGATCTTCAAAAGTCTACTACTACTTTGTAGATTTTTGGAAGGCTTTTGACTCCGTCCCAAGAGAGGCATTGTTCAAGAGGCTTAGAGACATTGGCATCTCCCAGTGATCTGAAAATACCACACGAGTTTTGATACTAACTTGATCCAAAATATCAAACAAACTATGATATTAATTCAACGCAAAGAATCCTTAGATGCCAATTAGTTCATATGCAAATACTAAACATCTGACCCAATTCGAGAATATAAATGAAGATCGTTTGACTATTTGCAAAATATCATGTGAATATGCTTATCTGTCTATAAACCCATAAACTGATGAATAACTTGAATTGTAAATGAGATAATACAACAAAGAATAAAAGAACTCAAATACACATGTAATTGACATACATCATTGCATCTTCAAAGACCCTTTAAATAACATGATTGTTCTTCATCATTTCAAAATTCCAAATTACATTACAATATAGGCTTACAAAAACACAATTTGGAGATACTCCGAAAATCCGCTGCTCAAATACAAAAACGGAGTGTACATCGTTGAATTCTTGGCGAAAATTCATGCAAATTTGATATAAAATACATGAAATTCCGTCAAGGTGACCCCTGACACACTTTAAAGTGTAGCCTCATAAATTTGTACCCTCGAGCACAAATTTAGAGACCACACTACATAAAAAATGTGTTCATAGTCTTGGGATGCATGCCATTAAATAGGGTGCTCCTCTAACCAAAATCTGAAATCTGTAGCAAGCAGTAATTACAATTTGGTTGGGGTTTGTAAACCAAATCTAGATTCGTAACTGAATTGGTTATAGGTTGTGTTAAGTCGTTTGCAAGGTTGGTTGGTCGTGGGTTCCATTCCCACTGACAGCAAGTTTTTACTATATATAACAATATGTAGCTAGAAACCACCCGAAATTTTCGCATATGGTTAAAACCCATATCATAAAACCTCTGCACGAATCTTTGGAGTGGTTATATGGGTATACCATATAACATAACAATATATCACATATTAAAATAACTCCTGCGCGAACTTATGTTGAGCCCCCTCTGCAATGGTATGGGTTATATGGCATGTTACAAGATCAAGGACCAAGGATCGAGGGCTTCGACCCTTGGCCCTTTGGCCACCCATATGAATCTTTGTTAAACTTTAATTATATAATTTTCCATATAATTATCAAGTGATAATTCGATGGCGCATTGGTAGAGTGGGCTTTGTTAAGACTTTGGTGGCTTATGGAGGCCATGGGATCAAACCCTGTTGAGCCTCAAAAAATTTATACAAACCAAACCATCACTGGCCAATGGGAATCTGCCATGTGGCAACTTCTCATTGGCCCTCCTATTCCACGTGTCATTATGTCATTGGGCCAATGGGGATACGAATGCCAACTCAACTACTAATTGGGTATGCCACATTACCTGTTGACATCATCTTGTTGTACAAACATGTGCCACGTGTCACCCTCTGGCGGTGCCACATCACCCTTATTTTGTCTGGTTTGACAAAACTTTGACTGCCCATAACTTTTGCATACTCTGCTTGACATGTCATTTGCACCATTGGAAAGTTAACGACGAGCTCTACGCAATAATGTCATTTTCACGAACTTTTGAGACAATCAAATTTTGTGCATTTATGGATCCCCTGGGACCTCTGTTAGCATTCCAGATCCTCCTGAACCTCTATGAGTGTTCCTTAGATCCTCCAGGATCACCCAAACCCTACTGACATCCATCATGGGCCTATATGAGTCGGTCCTGGGTCGTCTCCGCACAAAACATGGGATATCAGATTTCATCAAGAGTACCATTGGGGTTGCCCCCTGACCCCCACATTGTTCAGGATTTATATTGATGAGTTTCCCCCTGTCCCCCACATTGTCAGAATTTATATTGATGAGTTAGAGGCCTTTCTTCACAAGCATATCCGAGACGACAATGGGTGCCTCCATCAGGTTCTGATATCTATCTTGTTTTTTTCTAGTGATGTGGTCCTCCTAGCCTCGTCTCGAAAGGGGCTACAAAGACAATTGGATGCCTTAGTTCTATTGTGCGACCTTCGAAAATTGATAGTCAACCTGGGTAAAACCAAGGTCATGATATTCAACGGGTCGAAGAAGACCATGGACCTTGACTTCTTCTTCAAAGGGGAGGAGATTGGGATCACTAGCATATACACATACTTGGGGGTACGATTCTCTGGTCCCCGCTTCAGTTTGCAACCAACGATTCGAGGGCATTCGTTACTGGAGTCTGATTGGGCCTCAATTGAGAGAGTCCAGACCTTTCTACTTCGACGCATCATTAGTGCAAGCAAACAATTCCTCATCACATCATCCTAGAAGAGTTTGGGGCTCACCCTTTCCAACTCGAGATAGTGTTTAGACTAGTCTCTCTTCTGCATCGATTCTGGAGTTTAGTGGACTTAGCCACAGGGCGAGACCAATACCCGTACTTGAAGTACTGCTCTTCTGAGACCATTCCCCCCTCTAGACCATTGGCCTGGGCTCGATGTTGGTTCATGGGGGTTTCGGATCTTCTAGAGTCTGTGGACATTCAGATAGATCGTCTCCCTCTGTGTAGATATTCCTTAGATGCACTTGGCCATCTCTTGCCGACAAGAGAGTCGTTGAACAAGATCATCAGGGATGACATTTACAGGCAATTTATCCAAATCACTTGAGTTAACCGTCCTGGCGGGTTACGCCCAAAGATGGCCTTTTATGCCGAGCACTTCTTGGAGCTTAGGGACGAAGTCAATGTTCGACCACATTATACACTCCACCATTGGACACACGCTTTTTGGACCACCAGATTGATCAACCAGACATGATCTATCAGTTATGCCAGTTACAGGAGGTCAAGACTAAGGAGCACTTCATCTTCTGTTGCCCCATATACTATGAGATCAGAGGACGGTTTCATTGCTTATTCAGGGGGACTCATACTCTCACTGGCTTCTTCAGCTATTCGGATTAGTGGTGCTTAGCTTTATACATACAGGAGGCCCTCATTCCAAGACCACATTCATCAGCCCCCTACGAGACCAGACCCTATTCGACAAATCACTTCCATCACCTCCTCTGGTAGGGGCACTAAGAGACAAATTGACACCAACACAGCTTCGAACTCCATATCAGTGCGAACACGTAGGACTTTCCCCTGTCCCACGAAATTTCCGCGACATGACTAGACCATATCCCTTCCAAGGAGATAAATGAGATCCCCTAGGCCTCATCGAGGTACTACCTCTTCCAGTCGGCAGTGCAATGGACGATACATGCATCCCACCAGTTCCCCCTCTAGACATCCTACTATACTCAGCTTTCTTCATTCGGCCTCGAATGGTAGGAGAGATGGGTCCATTCCATTATGGACCTATTTCATCACCGTTGGTTTCTCTTGTTCCTAGATCTTCTCCTACAGTACATCTCCTCGTTAGAGCAGGTCTCTGGGCTTGGGGTCGAGGGATATTCTCCTATAGTGCGTCTTGTCATTACAGGAGACCGTTCGATACTCCTACTTTGTAATTACATCATTGTCCTCAGCAGTCCCTTTGACCTACTTTTGTGGTCATTAGCTGGACATTAATAAAATTATCTTATCTATCTTATCTTCAACAAAGTCAATATTGCAAAAAAGGACCAAAGAAGTCAGAAGAAGAATTAGCCAAAGCCTCACCTAAGTGCATTTATGCCTTCACAATAATTCAGTCCCAGCTTAACCATAGTCAATGCCTACCTACAATATGGCAAAAGTATGAAGTTGGAAAAAAGAGACAAGTACACAAATAAAGTTAATATTATGTACATACCTTTAGTTCCCTCAAAAATAAATGGTTGCAGTCAAGCAAGTGGTGGTCAAGTGGTTAGATTAAAGTGCTTCCAATGCTCATACCCACGACATTCAAAATCCACCAAAGCCATCTTGTCGAAATAATGTTGTTAATGAAGACTGCCCATTAAGTTCAATCTTATGTCATGGAATGTGCAAGGCTCAAGGCATACAAGTCATGCTTGTATTTAGAACACCATTTCCACTCTAAAGCCAGTTATTATGTTTTTACAGAAAGTTAAAGCTACTGAATTCAACTTGTAGGTTGTTGCACAGTAGTTGGCAAAGGAAATAATGATACACTACTCACGAGGAAGGCCAGGGAAAGACAATTCCTGGGCTCACTCCTTGGATAGCTGCTTCTACTATGGACAGTGGACAGGATACTTTATAACTGTTATACATGCTAGAATATGGAGGTTGTAATCTGTGAATGTTCCAAATGATCCCAGTAGCAGAATACAATTGTGGAACTGGCTATACCAATTTTTACCAATGACCAAATGGATTATTAGTGGAGACAAGTTTGGACACACTGTAAATCTATTTTAGGGGATTTTGGATATTAAACTCAGGCAAGTCTTTTGAGACTGTTGGATTGTAAACTCATTTGACGACTCTGTAACTGGTTCAGACCATTTACACCACTGTTTTTACTGGAGGGCCACCTGCTTTTGCCTCCAACTTTCCTTGTAAGGTTAATGTTCCACTTTTGCTGTCCAATGAATGTATTCAAGCTATCTCATGGGCATGGAATCTTATCCCTCAACTGACAGGCAACTGAAGATGGATTCAATGGTGGGAAGTTGTTGTATAGAGGACAAATGTATTGATAAGGGGTTGGGAACAAATGATTGCATAGAGTATAGAGACACAGTGAACGAAAGACCTCAGCATCAAATTGTCCCTCTGGTGATTAATGAATCTCTCCCTTGGGGATTCACTCATGGTGCTTCCTAGGATAATCTAGGAACTGTGGAGCAAGGGGCTGCCTCTTCCTTAAATCTCATTATATTTCATTTTTATTACGTCTTGGGGGAGGATCAAATAATTGGGTCGATAACTTGGCTTTGGTAGCTCTCCTAAGAACAGCTAATTAGAGACATGTGCCACTACAGTCTTTCCTCCCTTTCGTTTTCTTTATTGATATTTCTGTTATATCTTCAGCTAGCCTCACTGGCTTCTATGACTCTTTGGATGTATTTGGTCTGTGTTAAGGGTTCTTTCATAGTTAACAGGCTGTGTTTTCAATCTACAGAAGATCGTCAGCAATATATAGACAACTCATGTGTCTGCAAAGATTCAAAGTTGGTATGACCCAGACATTGATGTCATGGCATGTTGGTGTCATCAACATTGGCTACCATAGCAACAAACCCTTCCTGTTCGAAGAAAGGAGTCAACATTGGCTACCATAGCAACAAACCCTTCCTGTTCGAAGAAAGGAGTCTTCCCCAGTTTGTACATAAGATTGGATTCATCACAATATCCTGAGGCAACCACCACTCATATCCCTTCCAACACATTGATCGGGTCAAAATTTCACCCCTTTATTGGTGTGTAATGTGGTAAATAGAAAGAAGATTTGGTCCAACTTCCGAAACACGAAGGGCATCTCCAAACTTGGCAGTGTCCACTGTCAACAATGACTTCACCACAACCTGAAACTGGTAAGGCCGAGTTATCACCAAAAACCACTCTCTCCACTGTGTTGTCCATAATCAAAGAGAAAGTGCTGGTGTTTGGTCACATGCCTTGTAGCTCCAGAATTAGCAAACCATTCTTGTGGAGAAGAGGAGCAATACAAGGAATGCACAGAGAAATGTGCACTGTGAGAAGATCTAGTAGTATCATCAAAAGGATCCTCGTTGCCCACTATTTCTATAGCACGTTCTTCAATTTTTTGAAGACAAGAGATGCAAGTTTTGAAGGCATGTCCCTCCTTATGAGAATAGTTGCATATGAGTTCCTTCTTGGAGAATTTTGAATTTCTCTCCCTAACCTGCTCGGATTCATGCTTAAAAGAGGTCAAGATATCTCCTATATTCTTCGATGTAACTTGAGTCTTGACACTGGATAAGACTACCAAAAACCTCCTTAAGTGCAGTTGTGTAACCCTTTACAAATACAGGGACACTATAAAATAGGATAGCAAAGGATTTGAATGCTAATGATAGAGAAGGTTTTGAATGCTAAAGAAAGATTATTCAGAACACTTAAATATTTTGGTTCTGATTTCACCTTTCCTTTTGATGTAATGATGTCAGCCTTCAAGTCAATATACTCCTCAACACTGTCAAAGTCACCCATCTTGAGATTGGAAAGCTTGGATCAAGTCTGTTCGAAGAAAGATGAAGCACGAGCTAATCACCCTATAGGGGTTGAGCCAAATCCAATCAATCACGCCAAGGACAATAAAAGTAAGAAGGAAATCTAGGCAAGAGGAAGGGGCTTTGACATGTACATCCATAAACCCTTTCTCTGAAAAAAGACACTCGTTTGAATTTTGATCTACCCAAATATGATAATTAGCCCAATTCAATAAAGCAAAAAACCATTTTGAGTCCATGAGGTTCAACAACATCATCGCTTTGAAAGACCCAACATGTACTAGCTTCTTCAAAAATCTGCACTATGCTACCTGCTGCAGAGTGAAGGAATAAGAGAGCGTTGGCTTTATAAGAGGGTTTAAACCCTAGAAAAAGTGGCAATAGCCTTTATGGAGGGTTTGAACCCTAGGAAAAACCCTAGAAAAGAGATGATCCAAAAAACACTGGTTCCATAGTATCAAAGAAGCAGAAGTAGTAAGACATCCAACTCGATGCTATAATTGTGACAATGTGGGCCATAGGTCTAGGGATTGTCCCCACCCAAGAAGGATGAGACGTGGACACTACAAGACTATAGGACATGCCACGATGGATTGCCCCAATCGGATAGAGAAATAGGAAGGCAAGGTAAGTCAGAACTGCAAACTTAGTGAGTTTTGAACCTAAGTTGGCTGGAGGAACTTCTGGATGAAGGATCAATGTAGTGACCAGAGGTAGTTTGCATAGGGGTTAATGCAGAAGGTGAGGTGCCCTACAAGATTCAGAAAGTTTCTCCTACTGCTCCACGATTTAATGCAGTTAAGCAAAAAGAGTAATATCGGGTGACCTTATAGATTATACATGATGCAATCATTGTTGAACACTGTTACACCACTACTGGATCTCATATAACAGTTATAAGACAAAGGATAGAAGTTAGAAGCTGTAAGTCTGAACCTGTTCTTGATGCAGAGGAAGGTTCAAAGCAATTGACTCGTCATTTATTCAGAACCATTCTTAAAGTATTAGACAATTAGCAATCGAGGAGGTTGTGCACTGCTTTTAAGCCATTGTTGGAAGGGAAGGAAGACACAATTATTATTAATGCCCCTTGCCAGAAAGACATACCCATCAGACAGGAAAGAAGAAGACACTGAGGGCAGGGCAAGAGTTTAGACTTGATGCCCAAAATGCAGGATATGAGGTAAAAGAGATTATGTTGGACTGAGGTTCTGATGTTAACAACCTGCCTAAGAAGTCCTCGGAGTTTATGGGGAAACCTAGACATGTATATTCTCCTATTCAACTGCATCTTGCAAATCAGTATAAGATTTATCCTACTGGGAGACTGGAGAATCTTGAGGTTGAACTTGCAGGGGTTAAGACTATGGCTGATTGTAAAGCTATTGAGATTATGAATGAGAAGGATCATTACCCTCCATTATTCAGAATAGAATGGGCCTTTGACAATGATGTCATCGTCGACCTTAGGAAGGGGGAGATGTCCTTTGAAGTTGAAGGTATTAGTGTCTAAGCCTGTAGAAGATGTGCTTAAAGGATCAATGTTGCACCTGATTTATAACTTGACTGCAGGGGTTGAGTGATGACTACAGGAACCCTAATGCTTATGGTGCAGTCAATTGGAGGATTATTTGCTCCTTTGACACAAATTCTAATGATGCATTACAGAAATGAAAAGAGCGCAACCATGAGTTGTCATCTAGGCATTGTGCCAGTAAAAGAGTAGTCAAGTGGAATGGTACAAAGCGGAGGGATCCACATCAGTACGATGGGACAGGAGATATATAAGATTTTTTAGATCAAATGGAACAGGAGGTAGAAAGAGATAAGCTAGTTCTTGCTTTAGACATTACATTGAATGCCACTCAAGCTTGGCGGTGGGCCACTCATAAGGAGAACATGAACAGTTGGGATGAAGTGCAACCTGTTATAAGATATGGGTACTTGCCTTCACCTAAATTTGAAGTACAAGTGATACAAGAATGTGACAATGATCAATTTGAAATTTTAGAACTCTACCAAGTGAAAAACCGAACCTGTGATACATGTCAAGAATTGTGTAAGAAAGTGGACTAGAGAATGATGTCCCCCAATGTCTCAAGTTCAGTAGATTTATTTACACTTTGGCCCAATCCTAAACCCTGGAATTTGCATGAAAGGAGGCACCAGAAAGGATTGGGATGTGATGCATCGTTATTTTTGTGCCCCCTTTAACTATAAAGGTAAGACATGCAAGGTCATTGTTGCACTTAAGAGCATCAAGAAAAAAAAATTACAAAGCATTATTATGGGAGATCTACTCCCTATGTGTGCTCTCAGCATCAACACTTCCTTTGTAATCACAAAATTCAGCAAGGAAATGATATTGAGTATGGTATGGAGGGACTGCACCACCTTACCTTCCAAGAAACAGTAGGGGAATGCTTTGTGAAGGAAGCGGGAGATATCACATATAGGAAGAACCTAGCAAGTAGTGAGGAAAAATTTGGAGTGCATATACCATTGTTAGTCCTCATTTAGTGGTGGTCTAGTCGTGCTCCATAAGCCTATGTTAGAGAGCAAGACTTGCAAGTGGCTCCTATTATCTCAGGAGTTAGATTTGTAGTAGTTAAACCTGGAAATCATAATATAGGCCCTGACCGCTTATATCCAGAGTTGAGTCTGTAAGTCTGATGGTGTAGTGGATGATCAGTTATCAAATGCAAACTTATTTAGCATTTAAGTTATACCAGATAACCTAAAAGAAAGTTGTTTTCTGACAAGAGGTGTTGTGCCTTAGGAA
>JZKD02S2419444.1:3892-28304 GCA_000966675.3 Picea glauca | reverse complement strand
GGAGAAATTAGAAGTGGGTTAACCCTAAAATAAGGAAAGTGGGCAAAGTGACCTAGAATATGTTTTTAAGGAAGCTACTTGGAGAGTATAAATAAGAGGAAAGACTCTCTCATTTCAGATCACACTTGAGAATATTGAATATATATGTGTGTGTGTGTGTGTGTGTGTGTGTGTGTGTGTCTTAGGTAACCAAAGGATATATAAGCCTAATTTATAAGGGAAGGTGAAGAAAAGAAGGCCGGAATTCAAGGAAGGATAAATTCTTTTGATGATGCTTTCTAAGGTATGTTATTTACAGGTCATCTCAACATTTTCACAATAAATTTTTTTCTAGAATGATTGAAACTGTGAAATTACTATTCCATTGAAGAAACATATTCAAGTATCTGTGGTAAAAAATTCATCTTGTGGTTCATTGTATTTTTGGAGTTACACTCTGTGGAAAACAGGGTTTGTGGTTTGTCCTTAAACTAGTCTAAAACATATGTTTCGGGTAAAAACATCATCACTTATTGATAACAGATCCAAATTTAGTAAGACCAAATGTCTTGGTTAGAGTATAGTCTATAGTATGTTTTTAATATTTTCATATTGATTCAACAAATATCTCGTGCGGGGCACAGTCTACAAGGTCGCTCTCTAGAATAATTCAGAATTCAACAAGGTATGCCATTTTTTCTATAACTCCTATTATGAGAGGTTCCAAGTAGTGAAACCTGGAAGAATTGCATAAAACACACTGACGAATATTGTGTATCGGTTTCATATCTGTATTCATTACAGGTAAAAAGTTATGATTATTTCAAGTTAGGGTTGTTGACTAATCCAAAACTAGTCATGTTAGACTAAAGAAAAGTTTGATGAAAATGCTAGTCTCTTGTTGTTAAAGTTAAGGAAATTTTGTAGGTATGTGATCATATAAACTATGTCTATTACACAGTTTCAAATCATATTTCGATGGTGAAATTTATGAGGGATTTTGGTTAAGGTACATGTTGGGTACATGGCTAAGACAAGTAGTTGATGAGTTGGCACATATGTGAGGTGTATAGTTGATGATGTTGGTACATATTGATGAGTCATAGTTGATCAGTAATTGACACATGATTGGTACATACTTGGTAAATGGTTGGTTTCACTTGTTTATGGTACAGGTTGCTGCATGGTTGATGCACTTGTTTATGGTACAGGTTGATTACAGGTTGAGGTACAGGTTGATGCATGGTTGATGCATGGTTCAGGTTTATTGGTATAGGTTTACAACGATATATCTCACAACGATAGTGTGACAATGGTTCCATAATTCTACTTCTACTTTAGGGTGGTTGGATGGGGCAAGGACAATTGGTTGTAGTTGAAGAACATAGGGGGTTGTAGCCTCCTTTTGGTTGTAGCTAGAGAATTAGGGATTTGGACCTTCCCTTAGGTTGTAGCCTGAGAAAATATGGGGTTGGAGCCTCCTTCCAGTTGCATATAGAAAACAAAGGTAGTTGGTGCTTCCAATGAATGTAATTCTTCAACACATATAAGAAAAAACATTTTGTGGTTTTCTCCCTCTTTGGGGTTCCACATAAAGCATTGGTGTACTGTGTATGTGTATGATTGTTCATTTGTTAATTTTTCATTATTGGATGATAATTCTACATGAATATAAAACTTGGATTATTTGGTTTAAAAAGGATTATAATTTCTCTATTACTGATTCACCCCCCCTCTCAGTAATCCAACAATTGGTATCAAAGCAGGTTCCTTCAGAAATTAGGTTAACCACTGAAAGGTTGATCATGGAGAGAAACAACTTGTATAAAAATGTAATACCACAGTTTGATGGAAAAAAGTATGTTTTTTGGAGCATAAGTATGAAGACATATATACAGGCACATGGATTTGAAATTTGGCAATCAATTGTAGATGGATACACAACACCAACAGTTCCACCAAGAAATGAAAAAGAAGTGAAACTCAGTCAAAATAATTCCAAAGCCACAAATGCACTTATGAATCATCTCAGTGAAATGGTATTCACCAAATTCTCACATTATAAATCCACTAAAGAGATTCGGGACAAGCTTCGAAATATTTATGAAGGATATTCAAAAGTCAAAGCAGCAAAGCTTCAAACTTACAGAGGTCAGTTGGAACAACTAAAGATGAAGGAAGATGAGAATATTGCAGCCTACTTCTTATGATTCGATGAAAGAGTGAATGCATTCATAGGATTGGGAGAAGAAATCAAAGAATCTGTAATTGTTCAAAAGGTACTAAGATATCTTCCTATGAGATTTGGCCTAAGATATCAGCACTAGAAGAAAGATTAGATCTAAACTCAATCAGCATGGAAAAAATGCATGGAATCTTCACAACATATGAAATGAGAACTGAACAAGAAAATCCAAATGTAAAAGAAGCATCTTTCAAAGCATCGAAAAGATCAAAGCAAATGGAAAAGAAACAAGTAGAATATAGAAGCAATAGTGACGTCTCAGAAGATTATGAAGAAGTGGCCAACTTAGTCAAAATACAGAACAAGGGAACTGATGGTAGGTATAGAGATAAGATTCCTTTAATTTGTTTTAATTGTGATGGTATTGGTCATTTTTCTAACAAATGTCCTCATAAGAAAAAGAGAAATGATGAAGGTTAATCAAAAGGCAAACAAATATATAAAGGAAAAAGAATTGCAAAGAAAGTTTTCAAGAAAAGCTTATGCACGAAAGAAGACATCTCATCATCAGATGAAGATGAAGTCAGTGATAGTGAGATAGGAAGAGTTTTATTCATGGTAGTAGAATACTCTGATAAAGAAGAATCTGAAGAAGAATATGAATAAGCCAAAGAAGAATATGAAGAAGTCGAAGAAGAAATTGAAGAGGCAGAAGTTGACTACCAAAAATAATTGATATGTTCCATAGAAGTTATCAGAAGAGAAAAGAAGAAAAATGAGAAACTATAAACAGAACTAGATAAGAAAGAAGACATTCAAGAACTAGAACAAATGATCACAAATTTGAAGGTTCAAATAGAAGAAGATAAATGAATTGAAGAAGCACTCAAAGAACATATAGAAGAAAAGGATGGCATCATTGGAAATTTGGAAATAGATATTGTCACATTAAGAGAGGATATTCATAAGAAAAATATGCAGAATAACTCAAAAGTTTTGGATGACATTATCAGCAGTCAAAAATATCATCTTGACAAGTCCGAACTTGGATACAATCAGACAGAAAAAGGATCAAACTAAGAAACAATAGAGCAAGAAACATATCCAAAAATCTATGCAGAAAAAATCAAAGGGGATAGGAAGATATACAAGGAAGATTATAGAGACACTCCTCCACCGAGAAGATTCAGATTTCAAAATCAACAAAAAATAGATAGACCTTAAGAAGAAGAAGGATTCATAAGAGCACCTCCTTTCAAAAGATCTTCAACTCCTAAGTATCAAACTATATTTTTTGGTTTATGTTATGCATGTAATACTTTTGGACATAAAGTTGTGAATTGCAGAGTTAACAACACGAACATAAACAAATTTGAAAGTCATACACAAAAGGGTTATCCAAGAAGGCCTAGTGAAAAAAGAAGAAGAAGTTACACCAGTTTTGAATCTTTAATAACTTAAGTGGAATGTTACAAATGTAACAAATTTGGACTCATGGACAAAGATTGCAGAATGACAATCCCTCCTAGAGAATTGCAAAAGAATAACAACAGTCATAGACAGGAACCTCAGAAAAGGACATGGATAAGAAAGCATAATCAGTATAGCAATGAAGAATGCACACTCACTCTAGAAGCTAAGAAGAATAAACGTGGTTGGTATGTTGACAGTGGTTGTTCAAAACACATGAAAGGTGATAGAGATAAGTTCCTTACATTAATAAAGGAAAGAGATGGATCGGTCTCCTTCGAAAATGATGATTCAACTAAAATCATTGGAAAAGGAACAATCATAATTGGAAACAAGAATACAAAGAAAGAAAATGTTCTACTAGTAGAAGATATGAAACATAATATTCTAAGTGTGAGTCGAATGTGTGAACAAGGTCATAAAGTTACTTTCAATTCACAAAAGTGTGATATAAGAAAAGAAGGTTCGGGAAAATTGATTGCTACAATTGCAAGAACTTCAAGCAACATATATATGTTAAGTGAAATTGAAATTGAAAAGTGTTGTCTAGGAAAGGAAGATGAAAGCTGGTTATGGAACAAAAGAATGGGTCACATACATTTTGATAACCTTTTCAAAGTCAGCAAAAGAGAAGCAGTCAGAGAAATGCCCCAGATCATGAAACCAACCAACACTTTATGCAATCATTGTCAACAAGGAAAGCAAACAAAGACCATGTTAAAATCAAAGGAATACTCAACAACAAGACCACTAGAAATTGTTCACACTGATCTAGTTGGACCAACTACAACAAAGAGTTTAAAAGATGATAAATACATTATGTTATTAGTTGATGATTACGCAAGAATGTCTGCAGTTTTCTTTCTCAAGAATAAGTCAGAATCTTTTGAAAACTTTAAGATCTACAAGGAAATGGTTGAAAATGAAATGGATTCAAAAATCAAATGCTTGAGATCTGATAATGGAGGAGAGTTCACTTCAAAGTAATTTATCAACTACTGCAACAGTCATGGAATAAAAGGACAATTCTCCATTGCTAGGACACCTCAACAAAATGGAGTTTTTGAAAGAAAGAAAATGACAGTACAGGAAATGGCTCGAACAATGCTAATGGATTCCAAATTGACAGATATATTTTGGACACAGGCAGTGCATACAATAGTTCACATTCAAAATAGAGTAATACTCAGAAAAAACACTAACAAAACTCCCTATGAGCTATGGAAAGGAAGACCAGAAAATGTGAAGAACTTAAGAGTTTTTGGAAGCAAATGCTACATCAAAAGAGGAGATGGAAGAATGGGAAATTTTGACTCTCGTGTGGACAAAAGAGGACTTTTTGGTTACTCAAGTACAAGGAAAGCATACAAGTGTTACAATCTGAGATCGAACAAAGTTGAGGAAAGCATCAATGTAAAAATTCATGAAACAGGATGACCAAAATCAAAGGAAGAAGAAAATGAATCAATGGAACAATCTTTCAAAAAGGAACTAGAAGATAAAAAATAAGTAGAAGAGGAAGATGAAGAGAATCTGACATAAGCAGAAGAACAAGTTCAACAGGTGTCTCCAAACAAACCTAGCAAGCAAATACAGAAGAATCATCCTTCAGATAAGATTATCGGAAACAAAGATGCAAGAGTGGAGACTAGAAGAAGAATTTATTCACCATAACAAACACACCTAGAACACTTATCTACAATTGAACCAATTTTTTTTGAAGAAGCCAACAAGGATGAATTTTGGATTAAGGCCTTGGATGAAGAATTGGATCAAATAGAGAAAAATCACACTTGGGAATTGGTTACAAGACCAAAGAATAAGAATGTGATAGACACAAAATGGGTTTTCAGGAATAAATTGAATGAAGATGGACAGGTTGCGAGGAACAAATCTAGATTGGTATGTAAAGGATATGCACAGATTGAAGGAATCGACTTTGAAGACACATTTTCCTGAGTTGCCAGAATGTAAGGAATCTGTTTGCTTTTAACTTATGCATGCTCCAAAAATATTAAAGTGTATCAGATGGACATCAAATAAACTTTTATGAATGGGGAACTTGAAGAATAATTCTACATTGAACAACCAAAAGGATTTCAGTTGTTAGAGAATGAAGACTATGTGTGGAAATTAAAGAAGGCCTTGTATGGTCTAAAACAGGCTCCTAGAGCATTGTACTCTAGACTAGATAAACATCTACAACAAGCAGAGTTCAGAAAAGGAAGTGCAGACAACAACCTATACATCAAGGTTAGTCAAGGTAATACTTTATTAATTGAAGTCTATGTTGATGATATTATTTTTGGTAGTGATGATGATAGGTTAAGCCAAAAATTTGCAAAGGATATGCAGAATGAATTTGAAATGTCATTACTTGGAGAACTATCCTTCTTTCTGGGACTTCATATACGTCAAAGAAACCAAGGAATTTTTATTTATCAAACCAAGTATATAAGAGAAATGCTAAAGAGGTTCGGAATGGAAGATTGCAAACTGGTTATCACTCCCATGCAAACCAGTTGCAAGTTGAGGAAAGATGATGATTCAAAGTCTATAGATCAAAGGGAATACAAGTCAATGATTAGCAACCTACTATACTTGACAGAATCTAGACCATATTTAATGCATACACTTGGACAGGTGGCATGATTTCAAGAAGCACCAAAGGAATCACATGTATTAACAATGAAGGGGATTTTCAGATATCTCAAAGGAACAATAGAGTTTGGATTATGGTATCCGAAAGGAAAGGATCTATCACTTATTGCCTACACAAATGCAGATTGGGAAGGTTGTATTGATGACCAACAAATAACAAGTGGAGAAACATTCTACTTGGTTGAGTGTTTAGTATCATGGATAAGCAAGAAACAATCATCAATATATTTATCTATAGTCGAGTCAGAGTATATTGTAGCAACATCATGTTGTACATAGGTTCTTTGGATGAAACAAACTCTGACAGATATACAAGTTGAGTATGATGAACCCATTCCAATATATTGTGATAATACAATCACCATCAGTATCTCAAAGAACCCGGTGATTCACTCCAAGATGAAGCACATTCCAATCAAGTATCACTTTCTACGGGAGAAGGTTGCAGAAAAGAACATCAGAGTTGAGTATGTGGGCACAAAAAAACAAGTGGTAGACATATTTACAAAACCACTTCCACAGGAATCCTTTGAGTATCTTCTCTAGAGAATCAGAGTTATTTATACTCCAAAATCAATGATTTTGAATTCTTATCTTATATGTCTTAGATGTACATGAGGAAGCACCATAAAGAGGACAATTCAGTTAGGGGGAGAAGCCCCAGATGGAAATATACCTTTTCCATTGATTAAAAAGGGGGAGAGATTCATCATATGCATGGGACAGAGGCATCGTTGCAGGGGGAGCAATGGTCACAAATATGCAAAGGACAGAGGCATGTTTCCAGGGGGAGCATGAGTGATATGACCTCAGTATTGCATGAAATAATTTTAGTTTTGCATCGTGGTGTTTCCATCAATGCCAAAGGGGGAGATTGTTGATTAAGGTTGGTTGTCATTGATTTCAACCCTTGAATAAAACATGATATCACAAAGGATGAACTCCAAAGTGGTCCCCTTATGGTGAAAGCCCTCACGGGAAGACACTTTGCGGATTCAGTTATTCTAGAAGTATGGTTAGAGAACCCATGCTTATTTGTGGAATAATGAGATGAAGGTCAGTGCATTTGTGAGTGAAACTACCCTATATGGACATTTCTTTTCATTCCATTTCTGGTGGTATGTGGAACGTCACATAACTCCTCATAGTTTGAATGTTATGGTATTACGAAGTTGGAGGAGCCTCATATGTCATCTAGAAGCCACAAAAGGTCAAAGTAGTCAAAGTGGTTTAAGAGATTTTAGAAGGTAAATAATAAAGTGAAGTGATGAGTGTACTATAATTCAAAGTGAATGCAAAATAAATTATTTAAATAATAAATTTAATGGATATATTGGAAGTGGGTTAACCCTAAAATAAGGAAAGTGGGCAAAGTGACTTAGAAGATGTTTTTAAAGAAGCTACTTGGAGAGTATAAATAAGAGGAAAGGATAGATCACACTTGAGAATATTGAATATCTATAGGTTTATGAGGTAACCAAAGGATATCTAAGCCAAATTTCTGAGGGAAGGTGAATAAAAAAAGGTTGGAATTCAAGGAAGGATAAATTCTTTTGATGATGCTTTCTAAGGTATGTTATTTACAGGTCATCTCACCATTTGGGCAATAATTTTTTTTCTAGAATGATTCATACCGTGAAATTGCTATTCCACTGAGGAAACATATCCAAGTATACGTGGTAAACAATTTCTCTTGTGGGTCATTGTATTTTTGGAGTTACACTCCATGGAAAATAGGGTTTGTGCCTAGTCCTAAAACTAGTCTAAAAACGGTGTTTCAGGTAAAAATGTCATAACATATTCATAACAGATCCAAATTCAGTAAGAACAAATGTGTTGGTTAGAGTACAGTCTGTAGTAGTTTGTGTAACATTTTCAGATTGATCCAGCAAATATTCCATGTGGAGTACGCTCTACAAGGTCGCTCTCTAGAATAAGCCAAAATTCATCAAGGTATGCCATTTTTTCTATAACTCCTTTTCTGAGAGGTTCCAAGTAGTGACACCTAGAATAATTGCATAAAACACACTGAATAACATTGTATATCTGTTTCATATATTTAGTCATTATAGGTACAATGTTAGGATTATTTCAAGTTAGGGTTGTGGACTAATCCAAAACTAGTCATGTGAAACTAAAGAAAAGTTTGAAGAAAATTCTACTCTCTTGTTGTTAAGTTAAGGAAGGTTTGTAGTTATGTGATCATATACACAAGGTCTATTACATAGTTAAAAATTATATTCGGATGATGAAATTGATGAGGGATTTTGGTTAAGGTGCATGTTGGGTACATGGTTGAGACAAGTAGTTGATAAGTTGGCACATACATGAGGTGTATAGTTGATGATGTTTGTACATATTGATGACTCATAGTTGATGAGTAGTTGACACAAGATTTGTACATACTTGGGACATGGTTGGTTTCACTTGTTTATGGTACAGGTTGATTGGTTGTTTGGTACAGATTGGTACATGGTTGATGCACTTGTTTATGGTACAGGTTGATTACAGGTTGATGTACAGGTTGATGCATGGTTCAAGTTTATTGGTACAGGCTTACAACAGTATATCTCACAGTGATAGTGTGAAAATGGTTCCATAATGCTACTTCTACTTCAGGGTGGCTGGACGGGGCAAGGACAGGTGGTTGTAGCCACCTTCTGGTTGTAGCTGGAGAACATAGGGGGTTGTAGCCTCCTTTTGGTTGTAGCTAGAGAATTGGGGAGTTGGAGTTTCCCTCAAGTTGTAGCCTAAGAAAATAGGGGGTTGGAGCCTCCTTCCAGTTGCATCTAGAAAAACAAAAGAAGTTGGTGATTTTAATGAATGTAATTCTTCAAGACATATAAGAAAAAACATTATGTGGTTTTCTCTCGCTTTGGGTTTCCACGTAAAAAACTGGTGTACTGTGTATGTATATGATTTTTCATTTGTTCATTGCTCATTATTGGATGATAATTATACATTGATATAACACTTGGATTATTTGGTTTAAAAATGATTATAATTTCTCTATTACTGATTCACCCCCCTTCTCAGTAATCCAACAATGGAAGCCTACGAAGTAGTGATGAATAAGAATAACATTAGTATTGATTCTTCTTCTTCTTCTTCTTCTTCTTATGGACACACACTTTCTGCATCTTTTTTCTCTTTCAATGCAACTTTTAATTTCTATTTTGATGAGTGTCTTATTGATTCTAAAGCATCTTATCTTATGGATAAGGATAAATCCATATTTTTTTCTCTTATTGAATGTAACACGAAGAAAATATTTCTTGGTGATGGTAGATCTCTTAGTGTTGTAGTGTTTGAAACAATTCAGGGAGATCATGGTTATTTCAATGATGTATTATGTGTTTCAAGTCTTTTCTACAACCTCACATCACTATATCAAGTCACTCATTCAGGTGAATATAAAAACATAAAGTTTTCAGCTCACGAAGTTATAATCATGGATTTAAAATATCCTAAGAATGTTCTTGCAACTCAAATTGTTGATGATATTACTAGGTTGTACAAGTTTGAAAAATTTGGGTCATCATATTTTCCATTAGTTTTTTCTTCTCATATGAATGAATTGAACAAAATTTGGCATGAGCGGTTTCGTCATCTAAACTATCACTTATTTACAAAACTATATCATCAACACATGGTGACTAGTATTCCTCTCGTTTCTTGCAGAGATGTTGTTTGTGTCTATAATGTTCTAGGAAAACATCATCGAGACATTTTTGACAAATGTGCCTCTTGGCATGACTTGACCCTTTGTAGCTTGTTCATAGTGACTTGTGTGGTTCATTTTCTTCTCCTTGTTTTTCTAGGTTCAATTATTTCTTTAATTTCATTGATGACTTCTCCATATGTACATGGTTTTACTTCTTAAAACTTAAGAGTGAAGTGTTTGATTTTTTTTTGGCTTACAAGGCCCTTCTAGAAAAAAAATATAGACATCAACTTCAAAGGTTAAGAACAAATAATGGAGGAGAATATGTGAACAAAATTTTTCCAAGTTACTACAGTGCATAGGGCATCGAAATGCAAAACATTGTTCCATATACAACACAACAAAATGGTGTTGCTAATAGAAACAATCACACATTAAAATAAATGGCTAATTATATGATCCAATCAAAGGCATTAATTCTTAATTATTGGATGAAATCCATTAAATGTGAAAATTACATAGTAAATCTCATTCCAACAAAGGCTCTAAAAATATAACACTAGAAGAAGCATGGAATAAAATTAATCTAGTTGTAAGTCACTTTCGTGTATTTGGCAGTGTAGCATGGGCTCACATTCCTGATGAGGAAAGGAAAGATTTACAACCTAAAAGTGATAAGTGTATTTTTGTTGGATATTTTCAATATGTCAAAGGTCATAGACTTCTTAATCCTCATTATAATGAAATTATTATTATAATAGATGTTAAATTTGATGACAATCTCTTGTCTTGAAAGCCTAATTTGACGTGTGCCTTCTTTGGTGTGTGATCCCTCTTTTTTTTTTTCTTCTCATGTTCTACTATGATTCTAGTTTATTCTTCTTCAGATGATGATAGTGAGGATGAAAATCCACCTTCACTTGTTTATCTTCCTCCATATGATTTCCTTTAATGTGAACCTACACCATCACCATCACTTCCCATATGGGTATGTTCAACATGAGAAGAAACTCGTGATTTTACTAGTGATCCTTTATATCAGTGTTGGATACATTCTTAGTTCTTGTGATCCTCTTCTATTTTGGATCAAGTTTTAGAGACTTATTATCTGAAAACAACAATGAATGAAAAGTATTGCTCTTTAATGTTGAGCATTACTTGGGATCTTGTACCTCTTTTGAAAGGAAGAAAACTCGTGGGATGTAAATGGTCCTATAGAACTAAGCATGCATCAGATAGAAGTGTTGAAAGACACAAGGATCAATTATTTTCCAAAGGATTCTCTCAATTTGAAGGAATTTACTATAATGAAACTTTTTCCCTCATAGAAAAAAGGAATTCCATTTTCCTTGTTCTTTCCCTTTCCACCTCACATAAATGGGAGGTGTTGGTGTGATTAATTGTCTAATTAATTCATCCAATACATTCAATTATCAAGCCGAGGTAAGTCTTTTATTACAAGGTTATTGTGCAATTTTTATGTGGACAAATAATTCTCCTAACACTTTCTGATAAATGAAATACACTAATCACACATTCTCTGCACAACTATTCTAAACAAATTGAATCCTTATATCAAATTAAGTTGCAACCAAGTAAGATGATCAAAGGAAATTCAATCAACCTTCTTTAAAACCAATTGCTAATCACTTCACTAATAATGAAATCACAAAACACACTATTGAAAAAAAAGAACATATCTATCAATTTTCTTCTTTTGTAGGGGAAACACACCCATGTTGCGGGTAGTCAGAGAACACTCTTACGTAATTGAAATCAAAACTATTATAACAATTGAATGAAAATTCATCCATATAGAATTGGAATAAAACACTTCCCGAAATCAAATTGAGAACACATTCATACAAAATTGAAATGAACGCATGTTGCAATAATACATGACACTTGCTGGAATGAATTAAAACACACTCTTGCAAAACGTAAATGAAATCTTACCTGAAAAAAATAGAAACATAGTCGTACTAAATTGAAGTGAATCACACCAGTAACAAATCAATTGCGACAACTATAACTAAAGTAATTGATTCACATCAACTATCTACAGCAGGAATTTAACTAAAGAATAAAATAACAAGACTATCTAGTTATGCTAATCTAACTAATAATACAAGAACAAAAACCCTTCTAAAGAGGAGGTCCCTTCCTCCTTAGCAGGGGAAAAAGAGTACATAAATTAAAACTTTAAGCATTTATAAATTGATACAACAACTTGCGAAATATTATTATTCAATCAAGAGGTGCAGATACAATTGTTTTTACACATGAAGTCCGTCAACTATCCTCTATTCTCCACAAACTAGCCTAACCTGGAACAAATATGTTGTCGCCCTTTAAACCTTCCCTTTCCTCTTCTAATATTGGAAATATTACAATTATGAACATGCTTGAGAAAATTTCAATTCTTAAGATGTTCGATGTTGTATTAATCAAGAAGATACATAGGATACCAAATATTCCCGTAACCGCTTACAACTTATATAAATGATTTTTATAGAAATAGCTAGTCGAACTATCCTATTATCTAGGAGAAGATATCGTGTTCAAAAAATACAATAGTTGAGACTTTAAGGTAAGAAAATTTATCATATAAATCAATCCTTAACATATGGGTCCACGGGTCAATGGTATAGTCATCATCATGCATTGATCCTTCGATGGTAACAAAACTCCATAATAGTGGTGTTTTTGTATTAAGTCTCGGCGTAGCAACACCTGAGAGTAGCAACAACTTGGAGTAGAAAAACCTCGTAGTAGAGACACCTCGTAGTAGAAACACCTATGAGTAGCAACACCTTGGAGTAAAAACACTTCTAAGTAGCATCACCTTGGAGTAGTGACACAAACCCCCTTCCCTCCAAAGGGTTTCTTGACCTCCCGGTCTTGGATCGTTTGGATTTTTGAGTCGAAATGACTCCTTAGGTCCCTACTGGCACCCAAAACTATTGCACCCACACACATAGGTCTCTCCACAAGTGACCATGGCTATGACTGTGGGATTATCCCTTCACGGTTAATACTTCTGGGATTTCCCATATCCTTTCTTCAATACTTCCCGAAGCCCTCATCTTTGAGTCTCCGAACTCGTGCCACACATTTCCTCAAATTTGTTGACCCCACAAAGGTTCGGACTTCATGAACTCATGAAACTCTAGGCCTTTCACTCACAACCTCCAGTCTCCCGATTTCCAAATTCTTGAATCATGTTTCCACATGCTCTCCTACAATCAATGGTTAGGATGGAATCGCAAATTCGGACTTCGCGACTTGATCTTCGTCAAGTTTTCAACTTTCCAAACCTCTGAAGTATCGAAATAATTCACATTTCTACTCCTTGCAACTTCACCAAAAATGATGGTCTGGGATCATCAATTTCCCTCTAAGGATGAATATTGCCCACTGGCTTTGATGAGAAATTCAAAGGCTTATTTCCTTGAAGATTTATGTTTTTCTCCCTCCTGAGCTTTCCTTCTTCTACTTTTCCTTATTTATCTCAACAATCTCTTCGACACTTAGTTGATAATTCGATCTGTGCACACCTTGCAATAGATCTCTCTCCACACTTAAACTTTTTTGGATGACTTCGCACTCCTTGCAACTGTTTTCCAACCACTTCTATCTCCACTGATTGAATCACGCTATCCTTCCTGAGATTTTAAGTCTAAAAAATCTGTCACGCAATCCTTGTTGACATCGATGCACTCCTTGCATACATATAAGTTCCCTTATCTCTTACAAGCTTTCAAGTTGAAACAGACTCGGTCACACACTCCTCGTGGACACTATGCACAACTTGTACTCGCTCAGTAAAGATAACCAATTGAAACTTATCTAATTCCCACAATGACTCATATTCAACGAAGCAAATGAAGTCATAGTTTCAAGAACAGAAATAAAAGAGAACTGAAAAATAATAGAGAATGTACCATTCATTCAGATAGACATACATTCAACACACATTTGGGACAATATATCTCTGTTATCTTCATCAAACTGAAATTTACACACATTCATACAACTTTTATTTGCACCTCTCTGCTCTTAGCTTACAAGGCTAATCTACACACCAGATTCAACTGTAACAACAACAACTATCAACAACAACTACTAGAAAATATTACAAATCTTTATACAAAGGGACTCTCTTGAGTTATTCTCTCCAACTACTCTACTCTATCCTAATGAAATTGAATGCTATCAACTACTTAACACTTATTACAATAAATATCGAGTCAGACAGATAAGAGCGCAATCTCCAAATCTGTATTGCGATACGATTCATTAAAGAAAAATATATTCCCCCATCAACCTTACGTGATGGTTCAACATCCTATCATTTAATACATTCATGGGTTAACATATTTGTCATATATCACATTAATACATTGATCGTTTGAAATTCAAAATATTTCAAAATGTGCGCTAGTGCACCCAGCTATCTTACACGCTTGTGCTTTGTCAGCGATGTTCCTGCATCAAGTAGCAACACCTCAGAGTAGAAACATCTGATCTTTCTACAATATTCCTTAACAATTAATCAATAGTTACCCAAAACAGACATCATCCTTCCCTAAATGCATGAAAATATTAAAGAATCAATGCATCAAATGGCTTAACATACCAGTGGAAAAAGGGAAATTCTCGGACCGTGGTAATTATGGGAAAGGTGCAAATAGAAAGGAAAAATGTATGATATAAGTAACAAAATGTAGGAAAAAAGGTACCATTCCCATGAATTAACATGAGGTCCATCAGATGGATGTTAAATATTCCTTCTTGCATGGGTATTTTCAAGAATAAATGTACATGGAAAAACCTCCAAGATATGTCCAAAATGAATCCATCCTTGTTTGTCGCCATAAGAAATGTCTTTATGGTCTTAAGCAAGCTTCTCAAGTTTGGTATGGAAAAATGGATAGATTTCTTCTTGACACTGACTTTTATAGATTCCATTATGACCCTAATTTCTATACCAAGAAAGCAGGAATCCATCACATAATACTTGTTCTTTATGATAATGACCTTATCCTCACTGGTAGTGACCCTGAACATTTATACCACGTGAAAACCAACCTTAAGAAAAAAATTGAAATGACCGACTTAGGGTATTTTCACTATTTCCTTAGCTTCCATGTTTTGTAAACCAATGAAGGAATTTTTCTTTATGAGTATAAGTATTCTTGTGACCTTCTTCATTTATTTCACATGGGAAATTCTAAACTAGCCCCTTCTCCCTTCCAATATGGATTCAAACTTGCTACCACATGTACTTCTCCTGAAGTCATTGCCACTTTGTACTATTAGTTAGTTGGTAGCCTCTTATATTTGATTCATATCCATACTGATATTTCCTTTGTTGCTGGTATTTTCGCTCGATATATCCAAACACCCCATGACATCCATTCGAAATAAACTAAAAATATCCTTCGATATGTCTGGGGTACAATTCAATTTAGGATACATTAAAACTTAGAGAGGACTCCCTTATTGGTTGGTTTCACTAATTCAGATTGGGCCAACGACCCTGATGATCGATACTTTACTACAACATTTATTTTAATCCTTGGTTTAGGACTTGCCACTTGGGCCTATAATAAATAATAGTCTATTTCTCTCTCTTCAACAGAAATAGACCATCAAGTAGTGGTTAATGAAAGTCAAGAATCCCGGTGGCTTTGGAAGATACTTTGAGAGTTTGGATTCCATCAAAAACATATGACCACCCTTTGGTGAGACAATCAGAGTGTCATAAATATTTCCAAAGATCCATTTCAACATCAACAAAAAAAAACATGAAGCTACACATGAACTTCATCAAAAAACTCATTCACGATCGAGTTATTGAAGTTCTTTTTTTCGCTATAGAAGATCAAGTTGCAAAGTTTTTCGCAAAGTCTCTTATAAAAGAAAAGTCTTACAAACTTCTATCTATGTTAGGAGTTCAAGAAGTTGTCACTAAGGGGGGATAGTCTCTAATTCCTCCTTCCTTCTCCTATTGTGTCACCTTTGTAAATTTTTCAATCCTATCCCAAGTTATTCTTAAGAGGGGATGCTAAGATATATAGACACTTAGGAGTTAGTTAAGATCAACTTGGTCTAATGTGTCATTAGGCAGTAGTGTTTTTATTTAGTATGGATTTGTATTTAGGTAATCTGATGGTCATGCTATCTTTCCGACATATACTAAGCCAAGGGCTCATATTATCCTCGATCTTAAAGACTACATTGATCCATGAATTAACACCTGATTGGCACATGATCTCTATTTAAAGAGAATGGAGGGTGATTTGTCAATGATCGATCACAAGAAACTCTATGTAATTTTTTATTTTTTTTATTAATAAATTTCTCCAAGTGGTGATGTTGGTTGGGGCCATGGATGTTTCCCCACAAGGATTTTTCCACATAAAAGCATCAGTGTGTTGATGTTTGATCGGGTTGTGTTAGTGGTTACTTAAGGTACTCTTTCTCTATTGGAATACTTCTTTTGTCGAACATAAACATTTCTCCCTCTTTTAAAAATCATCAATAGAAGGGTTATATTGTTACATGTTTAATCTAATTGTCTATTGTATCTACTTTTATACATCTACATTTATTTGGATATCTTATTTGTTATTCAATTTTAAGGGTTAAGGATCATTACAAATTAACACTTTTTGAATCAAAATTATTTGAAATTCACATTTTCGAAAACCAATATTCAAGATTTTAGAATCCTAAATTGCACTTTAGAAACACTGATATTCACACTTTTGAAATCAAAATTTGTAATCTTTTTGTCTATATTTTACTTGTCCAACAATAATGAAATTGGTCTAGAATTTAAAGATCCATGCATTTCCAATTTCATCAGAAAACCTATTGTCCTAGTAGTTAAGTTATGGAACACTCGATGATAGATACGTATACCATTAAATTCCAATCTGGATTATTCATTGATTGAATATTTTAAGAACCCATTGAAATTTTCTATATTATAGATAAATTTTGATGCAAAAAATAAACTATGATATGATCCATAATTAAGAAAATTGTGCAATATGTCTTTACAAGGATGATGGATGTGCATGTCATACCTAGGGATGAGATTATAACATAGCTCAACTCTATTCTACATCTCAATCTCTCCAAAATAGAGTAGGTAATATTCATAATTATTTTCCATATTTGAATATTAATAGAAATAATAAAACATGATTGTATAAGGATACTATATTGAGTATATCATTTTTATAGTAGGATACCATCACTGAGTAGATTGTTTTCAAGGGATTCTTCATGTGTCATTTCATTTCCCAACAAATTTTGATGTCTTGTTTGTTTAAATGAGGATGATATTTGTGTGTATAAACACATAATGCATAATGATCTATTCAGTTCCTAATCATAAATATGATTTGTCTACATGCACAAGGCTTAGATTAAATAAAATTCCTAGTGTATTTTGAGCATAGTTGTAATGAAATCTTATTTGAATACATGGTTATATTTTTTGTCTAAATCCTTTGTCTTATTTGTTTATCCTGTTGAAATATTGTAACTTTGAAGAATATTATAATTATATTTGAGTTATTATATTATAGATAAAATCTCCTTTTATGGATTGATCATGTTGAGTCTTGTATAAGACCAAATCCCCTTTTGTGGATTGGTCAAACCATATTTATATGGTGGTATTTGTAAAGTCAACCCCTAGGGTTTATAAAGTGGTTTTAACCACTATTGGAGGAAGTCGGCCTTACTAAGTGAAGAGATATAACCCTAGTGCCTCCTCAACTAGTATTTATAAGTGAGGATGGTGCCTCATTTGTTCACTCACTCACTCATACTTCTAGTGCACATCTTTTGAAGGAAGTTGTAGTTGCAAGAAGGAGAAGAGAGGTGCATTCTCAATCCTATTTTATTCCTTGTGGTTTGGTATTAAGTCTTGGCATTGTGTTTCCAATTTATTATTGAGGAAGTTTTTTCTAGTTTTTCTCCCCCATGAGGGTTTCCCAGGATAAAATTTTGTGTACCTTGTGATTTTGTTTCTTTCAGTGATCCTACTTATGTTGTTATGCTCTAGTAAATTGAAAATAAACTAATAACAACTCTAAATTTAATATGGTATCATATCTTGACTGAATAGAGCACCTTTCACTCAGTATCCAAAAACGTCATTCTTGTCGTACAAGGAAATTAGGGCTTTTTATTGGAACAAAATTTCTGACTAAAAACCATATAGCGAAGTGAGCCCTACCCTAGGGAATCATTTGGTAGCTTGGGCTTACCTTTTTAGTGGCCAGAGCCTCCAAAAGTTCAAACCCTAGTTTTGACTGGTACCAGGAAACCAGAACCAGTACCATAAGTACCAGTCCATATTTGTGCATGTCAAGTTTCAAGGCACAAAAATTGAAATGTTTTAGAACAAACAACTCCAACCTACTCGCCTCAACCTAGCTCATCTCCTGGTAAGTTCATATTCATTTTCTGGGAACTTTTATTTTCTGGTCATTTTCCTAGCTCCAGGTTAAGATGTTTACAAGCACCAAGCTTGTTGACAATTTAGAAGGTTGACAAAACTGTCGTGCCTAGAAGTACATAATTGGACTCATTCTTGAAGAGAATGACCTTTCCAAATTCATAAAATAAAATGTACCGGAACCCGAAGAACATGCAACCAAAGCAAAGTACAAGAAGAATATGGTTAGGGCCAAAAGGATAATTGCAAAATCCATTAAATATCACTTGATCCCTTAAGTGTTTTCTAAGAATACTACAAAAGAGATGTTTGATTCCCTAACTAGAATGTATGAAGGAAAGAACATCAACTGAAATATGAACTTGAGAACCCAACTCAAGAATAGAAAGATGCATAAAGAAGAAATAGTTAAAGACTATTTCTCTACAGTTACTCATTTGAAAGAATAGTTAGAATAAATTGTAGACAACTTGGATGAGGATAAGATCATCATGAAAACTCTTAATGGTATCACAAGACCTTGGGATTCCTTCATCCAAACCATCTGTGCAAGAAAGGAGAAACTCCATTTTGACAGTCTATGGGAAGAATGTGTTCAAGAAGAAGCAAGAGTATCCAACTAAGAAGTCGTACTATTAAGGGATGAAGACCAAGGCATGTATGCTCATGCTAAAGGAGGAAATAAAGGTCTCATTTCCAAAAGGATACCTATATTCATAAAGAATATCACTCCCTAAAGATATTCACCCACTTCCATAAAGAATCTCACCCTCCAAGGAGATTCCATAAATATCGTAAGGTCAAAGAAAAGAAAAAGATTTATCCTCTTACCAATGTGATCATTGTGATTAAATGGGATAGATTGATAAGAATTTTTCTGCCAAAAGGGACGAATACAAGAAGAGAAATAACAAAATACATCATTCCCATGCAGTTGAAGATCATCATCCACCCACGAAGTTGACTAAAGAAGAGATTGAAGATTATGTTTCATTCTCCACCCTCTCAAGATCTGTGACACCTATAGAGGATACTTGTCTCATAGGCAATGGTTCCTCTAAGCACATGAAAAGCCAAAGATACATTCTCTCTAGCCTTATAGAAAAGGACTTTACCCAAAAAGTTTCACTTGGAGATGATTACTAGTACCCTATCAAAGGAATGGGAGAATCCACCTACAAACTTGATTCACAGACTCCGATGAAAATGAAGGATGTATTGTATGTACATGGTTTGAAAAAGAACTTACTTTCTATCTGCTCTTTAGATAATAAATGTTTCAGGGTTTTATTCATAGATGGTGAAGTTCTTATGTGGCCTAAAGGAAAAACCATAGAAGCTGCAATTTTTATTGGAATAGAAGAAGGTAGTTTGTATAAATTAAAAGGTCACTCAAATGCATCCTTGAATCACTCCACTGAGAGTCCTTGTGAAATTTGGCATAGAAGACTAGCTCACATCAACTACAAAGTCTTACCATATGTAAGAAATATAGTTACAGGTCTATCCGAATTCAAGTTTGATCATGAATGTAACAACCCCTCTTTTATGCCATAACCAATTGATAATTGTAAGATATTTTTTTTTCTTTTTCCTTAATACATTAAGAAAACATCATTAGAACAAGTTATAAATGATACCAACATACTTTAGTCATACATAGTCTAATTCATTCATCTCATTGAACAACTAGATTTAGATACAAAGTCAATGTATTAATGATCTGTTAGATGCCATAATTATCACATACAACAAGAGTAAAACATAATGATTATTCAAGATCAACCAGAACCAGTTTCAACACACAAGATCACTTCTTCTAATAGAATAAATCGATATACAAGGTAATCAAGAATATCTACCCATCCAACCTAATTGCAAGGGTAGAACCTCTAAGACACATAATCAATGCTCAAGTCAAGGATTCATCTGATTGATTTTTACCACTTAACGTATCAGGAATGGCGATTGTTCTTAGGAACAAGTTAGCATCTAATTCCCATATTTTCAATCCAACCAAAAATCATTTATATTTACCAACACACTTAGCTATATTTTCTTCAACACAAAACATTATGGTAACAATGTCACTTCTTCATAGCTCCAATGCCTACTCTTTTGAAAACATGACATAAACTTAATCGGTAACAAAGAACTTCAACAAGAAACCTAAATATGACATTTCTTTCATACTCTAGTTTATTGGGAAAAGTGACGACCCTACATAGTACATCCAAGTATAAAGATACTGATCTATATCACATTTTAAATGAGGAAAGGAAAAACAGAGAAAATCTCTCAACAAAATGTAGAAATCATAAGCTTACTCTGTACTTTTAGGAACCAACTGATACTATGAAGAAATAAACTGGCAACCCAGTGAATATATGTTTTAAGACTGAGTTAATAAGTTTCTGTAAGGAACCTAAAATTGCTCTTCTAGGTGTCATAGTACAACACTTCTAGAGCCAACTCTAGAAGGGTGTGGACAAGCTCCTTGAAAGCCCAAGTTTAAAATGAATGGTCCTTGGTCGGCGTAGATATCCTCTCAAGTCGGGAAGAAGTATCTAACCTTAGAAACTACGAAGCTCAGAAGAGACAATGCGAACATACATAGGGGAGGCACAGAGTATGCACTAAACAATTAGAATCCACAACTTAAGAGGAATGATATATTGAGCATTGGAGTTCAATTTTAAGTCAAAGATCAGGAGGAACAACGTGTACAGGGTTCAAGAGAAGAAATCAAGAGTTTGAAATCCATTCAAAGGAATTTAGTGGATGGGATCTGATTGTGAGGATTCAAAATCCTCGCAACCATTCGATCAGACGGGAGATGCACACATGTTAAACCTTAAGACCTTGAGGCTTCATTACTTCGGTGGATTATATTTATTTGTATTAAGTGAGCCCCTAAGCCAAATTCACAGAGTGAAGCTACACCCTAAATCAGTGATTGAATACTAGCCATTGGATCCATAAGAGTCCGACGATTTGACGAGTTTGAGTTCGTAGAAGTGAAAAGGTGAAAAACACTGAAGCTTAAAAGTCCCAAAGTGAAGGACAGTCGTAGATATGACAAATGATCATAGGTCGTTGGATATATAATCCTATGTTCTTCAATGATTCATTAATTCGCTACTCCGACAAAACTAGAGTCAGTAGGGTTAAGGTGAAGGAACTCCTCGAGTCCTGAATTCCATAGTAAATCCTCACCATTGAGGCTAGTTACATGAATCATGGTGGATGACATTTGTTTGGTGAGAAAATTCCCGAACTCCCGGAGCCCAGATTCAATTCTAACCGTCATTGAAATTTTAACAAGCGCCATCAGATCTAAGGGTTCGACCTTCGCAAATTCAGAGGAAACAATAGTTGCAACATAAAAACCTCCAAATCCCGGAGGCTCAAAGTTTCTTATGCCTGTTTATATGAGCGAGGTGTGGGAACCTTTTATTCCTTATTTATTCAGAATCCATCTCTGCAGCAAGGTTAATAGGTAATTGTTAAGTATTATGAAGACCCTGAAGTCTCAAACTCCCAGAGTAAACGGAATCCATAGATCTAGTGACCAATTGAGGACTGTTAGATCTAAGAGCCTTAGTCCTTTAGAGGTTCGACAGTTTGACACTCTAGAGGAAAAATGGTTGTTGTTGAAAAAGAGAGAAAACTCATGGAGTTCCGAACTCTGGAGTAGATGTCAACTATTAATCAAGGAGAAAGGTCATCCATTAGATTAGCTTAAAAAATGTTGATGGGAGAAAGTGGGGTAGGGTTAACCTAAAACTATTGTTCAACTCAGCTCATGAACATATTCGACCGGTTATCACCTTGGAAGAAAAGGAAGGTTCAAGTTTAAGAACCTCTGGCTAACCAGAGTCTCGAAGTTCTGAATAACACCCTTTTTCCAACACTAGGTTCAAATTCGGAGGAAACAATAGTTGCAACATAAAAACCTCCAAATCCCGGAGGCTCAAAGTTTCTTATGCCTGTTTATCTGAGCGAGGTGTGGGAACCTTTTATTCCTTATTTATTCAGAATCCATCTCTGCGGCAAGGTTAAGAGGCAATTGTTAAGTATTATGAAGACCCTGAAGTCTCAAACTCCCAAAGTAAATGCCATCCATAGATCTAGTGACCAATTGAGGACCGTTAGATCTAAGAGCCTTAGTCCTTTAGAGGTTCAACAGTTTGACACTCTAGAGGAAAAATGGTTGTTGTTGAAAAAGAGAGAAAAGTCATGGAGTTCCAAACTCCAAAGTAGATGTCAACTGTTAATCAAGGAGAAAGGTCATCCATTAGATTAGTTTACCAAATGTTGATGGGAGAAAGTGGGGTAGGGTTAACCTACAACTATTGTTCAACTCAGCTCATGACCATATTCGACTGGTTATCACCTTGGAAGAAAAGGAAGGTTGAAGTTTAAGAACCTCTGGCTAACCAGAGTCTCGAAGTTCTGAATAACACCCTTTTTCCAACAGTAGGTTCTAGCCCCTAGTCACATGCTAACTTATTAAGGAAAAGGGATAACTCCCAAGAATGAAGTAAGTAAAAATTTTAAGTCCGAAGACCTTCACATAGACATCCCAAGATGTCAAAGTTTGAAATTAAGATATTATAGCACAGTGATTCCTCGTTACTGATAACTTGGGTTAACCAAGGATTTAGATTAGAGAAACACAATAATTTTGGATTAAACAAAACCATAGAGAATCCACCATTTGATAGAAATGAAATATCATAAACTTAAATAGGGATTTATGATACAAGTTCGGATCCAGTATGCCTCTCGATAGAGAGCCCATCAATATGATTGATTTGGATTTTAAATGAATTTCAACAAAGATACTCATGAAATAATTTCAAAACTAACTCCATGGTTTACGAGCGAACAAATGACTGATGAATTTATAAAATAACCTCAACTAAAAAATATGCTCACACATACTTCACTGATGGATGAAAATCCAGGCTTTAAACATAGACTATATACAATAAAATTCACATTTTACACTGAGGGTCATGCCACTCAATTTAGGGTTCGGAAAATATACAGAATTACAACAAAATTTTAAAATGCAACCACTGTAAATATTATTCGCTTGCATTAATTGTAATTTAAAATATAGACTATGAAATAATTATCGTTGACAACAATTGTAATAAAGTCATAATATAAAATATCAGGACCAGTGGAAGTTGTGTAATGAAGATTCCCTTCAAGTCTTGAGTTCCTTCATTTCCTTCACTTTCTAATCACATAGACTTCACCAGTACCTCCCAACCAATGCTAGCGATATTCTTCTTCCCCCTTAGCCCCTCCAAGCCGCAAAGGGGCCAAGCAAAAAAACCAGAACATAATAGCTTCCAGGATTTCCTTGCAAAGAAGAGCTTCCACTATTTTCACAAGCCTTAAGTCCCAACTCTCACAAGTAAAACCCAACCAATAAAAAATTCGACATCATAATAGTGTTTCCCAAAAGTTCCATCTCCTTCCCTTCTACGTCGATTTATTTATAGAGTTATTCCTCACGGGCATCTGTCCCTCATGCATAATTCATTAATTTTTAATAATTCAGTTAAAGCATTATTCACCCACTACATGTGTCACATTCTCCCCAAGTTGCACAAGTAATTTCTCTTTACAATATTTCATTTCTATGAGAGACTAAGGGCCTTGAAGGAATAAGGATTATTCCTTATTGCATGCCCCTTATAAATATTCATGAGCAACTTCCTCAGTCTGCCCTCACGACACCTTGCACCACCCAAACTAGGTAATCGTTAACCTAGAGTTCTGGCCACAACGAGAGTACTAGTAGGCTATGACAGGGATGTTGTCACCCCTCTCCCTCAAGATTCAGTTTTCTGTGCAAGTCCCATTTACTCCTTATGGGAGTTAGATTATAAATCATCGTCAAGCCTACATCCACTGACAAAAACAATGTCAAAAATCCATATACATAAATCAT
>JZKD02S2419433.1:0-28304 GCA_000966675.3 Picea glauca | reverse complement strand
AAAAGGACTCAAATGATAATGTTCTAACTCAGATAACAGGGCTAGCATGCACCAACAATTAAGGTCTTGGCTAACTTCAATCAATAGTTTGGGAGTAAGTATGAATAGAGGGAAGTGTAGGGGCTGCTGTAAACATCAGGTCCACAAAAGCCTAAGGAGGAAAGCTTCTTAACACAAGATCTTCTTGAACTGAGAAACTAAGGAAGCTAAATAAACATCATGATAACTTAATGATCAAACATCCATCATAACATCACCACAATCATTCATGTGAATCATTCAAAGTGTTGGAGCCGCCTTTATCAACTGGTTTAAATGTAATTCTTAAAATCAAAAGTTGGCCTTTAAGTTGTCTTTTACTTCGTGACCTTTACCTACTGAAAATATCAGTAGTCCTGATCTGCGAAGTGGTGATGGCCATTGTACTCCTAGGCCATTGCCATTTAACCATTAAACGATATTTTTCACTTTTATGTACCTTGAGATATTGCGCTTCGGGAGTTACAAGTCACACGGTTTCCAAGCCCCGATGCATGAAGTCGCGAAACAACCTTGTAAGCTTACCCAGGTTAGCGCTGAGAGTAAAGTTCCTTAAACCTTAGTTAAGTGCTGTCGGGATTTCGCGTCTCGGCGATCGCTCTCCCCAAAAGTCTTATCATCATAACTCCGATAGGCGAAGTTGCGAGATAGTTTCAAAAGTTACCTGGGTTAGTGTCAGGGGTAAGTCATTTTAAACTGTAGTTAAACAATGTTGGGGTTTTGCGACTCAGCATTCACTCTTCCAAGAAACTATACCTTCGTAACCCCGAGTCGTGAAATCACGATATTAATTAAACACTGATTAATCAAACACTTAATCCAGATCATGTTTTTGCTTAACTAGATCGCGTCATCGCGATCTCGGGTTTTAGGGGCTTGAAGGATAGGAGTGAAATCTCTGGGTACAACGAACGTCGAAAATGGTGATTAAAGTTTAAAGAAAGCTAAGCCAGATTAATCAATGCATTAATACAAATAGTAACATGCACCATCTACGGGTTAAATTTAAATGTTTTTTGCGCTAACGTGTGTTATGACCCGTCAAAATTTATGGCATTTATTTGAAATGAGGTGAAGTGATAGGTAAATATATTGTTTTTATTGATAAATATTTCTCTAAAAACGATTTAACCGTTCTGTTCATAAGGACGTTGGGGTTTTAAATGGTCGAGATNAAAAGGACTCAAATGATAATGTTCTAACTCAGATAACAGGGCTAGCATGCACCAACAATTAAGGTCTTGGCTAACTTCAATCAATAGTTTGGGAGTAAGTATGAATAGAGGGAAGTGTAGGGGCTGCTGTAAACATCAGGTCCACAAAAGCCTAAGGAGGAAAGCTTCTTAACACAAGATCTTCTTGAACTGAGAAACTAAGGAAGCTAAATAAACATCATGATAACTTAATGATCAAACATCCATCATAACATCACCACAATCATTCATGTGAATCATTCAAAGTGTTGGAGCCGCCTTTATCAACTGGTTTAAATGTAATTCTTAAAATCAAAAGTTGGCCTTTAAGTTGTCTTTTACTTCGTGACCTTTACCTACTGAAAATATCAGTAGTCCTGATCTGCGAAGTGGTGATGGCCATTGTACTCCTAGGCCATTGCCATTTAACCATTAAACGATATTTTTCACTTTTATGTACCTTGAGATATTGCGCTTCGGGAGTTACAAGTCACACGGTTTCCAAGCCCCGATGCATGAAGTCGCGAAACAACCTTGTAAGCTTACCCAGGTTAGCGCTGAGAGTAAAGTTCCTTAAACCTTAGTTAAGTGCTGTCGGGATTTCGCGTCTCGGCGATCGCTCTCCCCAAAAGTCTTATCATCATAACTCCGATAGGCGAAGTTGCGAGATAGTTTCAAAAGTTACCTGGGTTAGTGTCAGGGGTAAGTCATTTTAAACTGTAGTTAAACAATGTTGGGGTTTTGCGACTCAGCATTCACTCTTCCAAGAAACTATACCTTCGTAACCTCGAGTCGTGAAATCACGATATTAATTAAACACTGATTAATCAAACACTTAATCCAGATCACGTTTTTGCTTAACTAGATCGCGTCATCGCGATCTCGGGTTTTAGGGGCTTGAAGGATAGGAGTGAAATCTCTGGGTACAATGAACGCCGAAAATGGTGATTAAATTTTAAAGAAAGCTAAGCCAGATTAATCAGTGCATTAATACAAATAGTAACATGCACCATCTACGGGTTAAATTTAAATGTTTTTTGCGCTAACGTGTGTTACGACCCGTCAAAATTTATGGCATTTATTTGAAATGAGGTGAAGTGATAGGTAAATATATTGTTTTTATTGATAAATATTTCTCTAAAAACGATTTAACCGTTATGTTCATAAGGACGTTGGGGTTTTAAATGGTCGAGATATAGAGTTCTTTCTCTTATTGTTTCAAATTTCATTTCTATCTTGCACAAATAAGCTTTTCTCACCAGGCTAATCTCTGTATGTATACACATTTTTACTACAGGAGAGCTAAGTCAGAGTCTTTTATCATGGCTCCACGAAAAACGTCCAAGGCAATTGCTGAGAATTCAGGGCAAGGCTCAGATAATGTTTCCGATACTTCACCCCGAAGTATTGATTCTGTCAGAACCTGGTCATATCTCTCTGAGGTTCTTCAATCCGAATTGGTGAACTATTCAAATGATTCCAACAATAATGAGAAGGACGATTTGACCACCAAATACAAAATCATTGTTCAAGCAGAGATGCATAAGATAGCGGCCAGACCACGACTCCTTCCCTATTATGATATAATCTGATGGGCATTAGATCATGTAGATATCCCAACCAAAACTATCATCAACGAGCAGAAGGTGACCATTGGGACCTTCAGACCAAAAAATTTGCAGGCGATGTACCAATTGTCACCCACACCAAACTTTTCACACAATGTCGAGTTTTTGGAAGGTTTTAAGCGGAACGAATGCGAGCAATACGACGAAATTTTGTTTGATCTGATCAAGGATTGGGTCTCGCACCCCGCAAAGTTCAGGGCAGACGGTAATAGAGTTTATTCAATCTCTTCCTTGGAACCGCAATTCAAATATATAGCAATGATGACCTGTAGGTTGTATGGGAAGGAGGACACCACACATATTTTTCTCCCATGGGTGCCTCTCATTCATACAATCGCTGAAGGTTGTTCCTTCGACTGGGCCAAATTGTTGTTAGACAATTTAACCAGCTGGATTACTGAATATCGGATGCAGAGGGCGAATGGAAAGGCCGCTTCATTTTTTATGTTTGCCTACATCATGGATGTTGTCTTTTTCATGACGCCTTTCTCTCTAATGAGCTGGAGCTGGACTCCATCTGAGGCTGAGCCTATCCGTGTCTACCACTCCAAACTTTGGGAAGATAAGGCCACATAATTTATATACGAAATTTTCAATTGGGTAATGGTACCAATGCATGTCTCCATCTTCGGCAAACCACCGCCCAGGATTTTAGATAACATTGCCACCAACTTGAACAACGTGGTCGACTGGTACGTAGAGGTAGAATTTTCATACATCAGGGTTTTCGGCACCTCTGTTCCCCCTATGCTCTACCATTATTTATACCGGACAGGCTGGTTTGTCACGAAATCGCTAGGCCAATTGTGATTGGCGGCATAAGCAAAGATCTTAAAGGATTTTCGAAGAAGGTATGGACGCCATTCCCCATTCATTTGAATACATATTCTTTATTAGATTTCGGACACGCAAAAGCTGAGGCAGAGGATTTGAAGGATATTAAATTGGTTCACATTGAGTTCAAGAAGCATGACCCACACAGGGTCATGGGTAATCATATGGCGAGTTATGGCCTTAAAAGGTATGAACATGAGCATTCGCCTCATGACGACATCTTCCGAAGGGCGAGATCCTATGCCGAGGTCCTAAGTCAGATTCAAACCTTGTCACTCGAGGAGATGGTTGATTTCTTCAAATTTCAAGAACACCGGGGAAGTTGCCTTCCCCCAGTATTACAGAGTAAGAACTCGTCCACTGCAGATGTACAACAGACGAAAGCCAAGGGCTCCAAAGATTCAGGACCTGACCAAGAGGAACACCAGGAAAAAAAGAAGCAAACCAAGGGCCCGAAACAGGAAGCCGAGATCCCCAACCCTCCAAGCAAGCCAACCTTGGTCGTTACCCCGGGGAAATCATCCAAGCAGATCGGCAACCCCATCATTTCGGTTACTCCCCCACAGTCCACAAAGGGGATCCCAGACGCAGGATGGATTTTCGGTGAATAATTAATGCTCATAACTGTGGAAAAGTTGCCTCCGAACGAATTTTTCTTCGATAAGAAGAGAAAGGCTGTTGTGAAACAAGAACTTTATCAAGAAGCAGGCACGACAACCAAGAAATTTAAAATCCTTGTTGATGGGAGAGCCATGAAAAAAGAGGAATTCACAACTCAGATAGCAGGTACATTGGGGGCTTTTGCTACAACCAACCAATATTCTCTCGAGTCCCTAAAAGAATAGTTGAAGCGGAAAAACCGCTTGATCAAAACTTTGGAGGATAAGCTGGCTACAGTAGAAGCAACTGCCAAAGATTAGGCGAACACAGGTATAGAGCTAGCTAGGGAAACCGATCAAAAGGAAATCGAGCGGCTCAAATCTGATCTCGAACAGACACAGAAGATGGCTCAGACTAGCCAATGATAGATAATCCAACAAGGAGAATTGATAGAGTGGTTACAGGCCAAATTAAATTTCGCCGAAAGCCAGATGATAGATATCGGGTTATTCCAATCCCAAGCCATAGAAATCAGAAAAAGAGTGTCGGTAGCTCAATAAGATTTACTTGCTAAAGTGGAAACTATTCAAAACCACTGCCAACTCAATAATCAAGTACTAGAAAACATCTCCTTCAGAGAAAAAGAAGCTAGGGCGGCTCGAGAGGCTTTCCAAGAGGCTGTTATAGCCATGACAAAAAAGGAAACGGGCAATAGTTCTAGGCTTTCCATCCTAGAGGAGACCCGAGGTAACATCTTGCTGAAGGTATGAGAGCGTAACATATCAGAAGGAAGACACCGAGCTAAAGAGGTAAGAAACTCTTGTGAAGAAAATTTCGACTTCATAGATGAGAGTTTGTTGGATCTCGATAATGAAAACAACACTGAGACACTGGGCCAGATTAATATAGCCAAGCACATGCTCAATATCAAAGAGAATGAGGAAAGAGAGTTGGCTGAAATATCACAAATAACCCAGATGGATATAATCCAAGTAGATAAATGGCTAATAAAACCAAGTGTACATTTATGTTCTATCAGCGCCGAAGACTGACAGGTAGAAGGAAAGTTGCCACAATTAGTGAAGGATTATTACATTTTTGAGGCAAATAATCAAACAGAACCTTCCAGGTTGATAGCCCAGTTGGTGGAGAGGTGTGTCACTTGCACCGAGCATGCGAAAGGGCAGGTTTTCGGTATCAAATAATGAAAAGTGTCTACCTATTGTATTTTTAGAACTTGAAGAGCAAAGAAGGGAAGGTGTTCCATTTGCCTGAAATAAGGACAGAGACAAAGAATTGAAACGTTTAATCTCCTATTTTTTGTAGCCGAAGAAACTCCTGGAACGATTGAAATTCCAGCATGTAGAAGTTTGTATAAATATGGAATTAGAAGAAAGAAAAGGGGTTGGACCTTTTTGGTCGATTGTAATAGAGACTCTCTCCTTTTGAAAATTAATACAAAGCAATCCGAAGGCTCCTGATTCCGTCAAGACTGTGTTATGAGTTTGTTTCCTTTGTGATTTCATATTCAATTTCATTTCGCATATATATATATATGATGAATGTTTTCACTGCAATTTAGTAAAACCTCTGCTGTGGTGATCAATTTTTATTCATCTATATCAGTTACAGTTTTTCCTCTGTATTGGCTATTAGCAGGTACAAGACCTGTGAACTCTTTAGATCTTCATATTTTATGCTTTGTTAGATTTCTTCTCATCTTTTTCTTTTTCTGTTTACAGGGTGCGATTCTCCCTTGATAGGAGCCTCACATTATAGACAACTTAATGTTTTTCTCACATTTCACACACCATTTATTTTAAAGATAACTTAGTTACGGGAAAAGGCCTTTGGTTTGCACTTTATCTTCAATATCGGATTCAAAATTTCTCTTTTATACGATCAAATTGATACAGCATCAAAAACCTCGAACTCTCATTTAATTTTCATGTTCCTCTATGACTGTCCTCGTTGTAAGACAACCTGATATTGAACCCGGCTTGTCGGACCAAACCCATATCGCTTTGAACCTTTTCGATACCATACTTAAAACAACCACCACTCGAGTACAACTTGAACGTTCATGGGTCGCGATTGAACGAGATATAAGCAACTAGGAATAGTTGGAAGCAAGACAACGACAACCTGAAAATCAACCTTAGCTTCCTTTCCCAAAGGTTGATTCTTCCCCCCTTTTTATCCTTTACTCATTTTTGGATGCCTAGACACTGTACTTTCTAAGCCTTAAGTACAGACTCTGGAAGAACATATTTCTGGCGCCGTTGCCGGGGAAGAAGTTATGAAACCTTTTCCCTGGGAAGAACGACATTTTTGCAAGTTTCGCCCTTTGATAGTGAACAAAGAGTGAACACCTTCTAAAGGATTTTATTATCTTTCACTTGGTGACTCCACGTTTAAATAAACTGGCATCCGGTCGAAGGAACACCAGACAAAACCCGAAGGGTAAACAAACCACGCCCATTTTTGATCCCGAAAAAATACTGAAAACTGGAGGTTCCCTTAAGCCAACCACTGCAGTCTACCAACTTAAGTACCCACAACCCAATACCAAGAGTTTCGTTGAACCTTCAACTTTGCACAATCCCCTCCCTGAAACCATCAACCAAAATTTAACTCTCTCTGAGGTTAAAAGTGAAATCCATCCGACAACCTTTGGCGTACACAAAGGTAAAAACCCCGCAGTGAATTTATCAGAGATCGATATCCCGCTCACTCTTCAGTTAGATTTCACGACCCCACCAAGTCTCGAAGAGTATACCATATACTCATATTCCACACTCACGGGTTCCCCTGATTACATCTCTTGCAAATCCGAGGAGCCAAGTCCTCGCATCTCTTTTCACCCGTCTTCGCTTTTCTTGTCTCTCGAAGAAGCTATAAATTTGCTTTTAGTCTTCCAGAACCCTCTATATAAGACACCTTTTCCCTATTCAGTAGTACCGATGGAGACCGCCGGAGGAGGAGGTGGAGTGGCTCCAGGAGGAGGAGCGGGGGGCCAAGCGCCTCCCCCACCTCCCAGGGTTTTCGCTAAAGTAGCTGCGAGATATGTGCCTTTGGTCCTGCCCGTCCCTCTCCACGACCTTCCTGAAAATTACATAAAAAACTTACCTAAATTTACAGGGGAAGGGAACTTGACCATAGCCGAACATATAAACTTCTTTGATCAGTTCGCCGATATCCTAGGTCTCAAACATGAAGACGCATATTCAAGGTTGTTTGTTCAGACTTTCGAAGGACAGGTACAAACCTGGTTTCTAAGTCTACCTGGAGGATCGATATTATCCTATGATGCCCTAGAAGACTCATTTCTTAGACAACGGGGCGAAAGGAAAGACCATTTGTATTATTTGACAGAGTTCAACTCTTTAAAGAAAAAGACTTCGGAAACTGTTATGGAATTCATTCAAATATTTGACAAATTATATAATAAGATCCTGGTCGAAGTTAAACCATCCCAACCTGCAGCCAAGGTAACCTTTGCGGGAGCCTTCGAACCYGATTTCACACTTCTTTTAAGAGAAAGGAGGGGGGYTACCCTAACCTGAATGCAAGATGATGTCATARAAATCAAATCTAATATGATGGCTTMTGGCAAGTTGAAAACCAAGGTAGAAACGGGAAACCGAGAAAACAAACGTTTTAGGGAACAAGCGRGACCCTTAGGGTCCAATAGATCCATAGACGAAAAAATGGGTGATATAACTAGGATAATTAAGGAGTTATCGAATAAGTTTTCTAGAATGGAGCTAGATCAGTCCAAGGTCRATCCTTTCGTTAAGAGGGAATTCAAAAGAAACCCCAATCCTCAAAATCAACAAAGGCAGATTAAAAATGAAGACTAGAAAATTCAAACCCCTTTAAAAAATGAAAATTTTATAGGAGGAAATGACCTGCAAGATTTCGAAGATTTGGATGAAGATGTGACAAATTTGGGTGATGACTGCACACAGCCTTACTTAACTAAAGAATATTACGAGAAGTCCTTGAACACTCAAGAAYCGTCAAATAAAGATGAGGACATAAACAACACCGATGTTTTTTTCTATCAAGAAGTAACTGATTCTATAATGGCTAAGGTCTAACCGAGGTATAACCTGAGGTCTAAAAACAAACCTGTGTTGACTACTCAACCCAAGAAAATTCTCCCTAGAGGCGAAGTATACGAGCCCGCCCCAAAAGAGACCGAGACACCTAATAGAAAAATGAAAGGGGCAGACTCGCTAGATCCCAAAGTAAAGGAGGTTGAGACCCAAACAAAGGAAACCAAGACAACTGAAACACATATACCAGTACATAAACTCATGGGTGATAAATTAGCACAAAGAAATAAATTAGAAAATAAGGAGTCTGGGGTTTCAACCAAAGAAACAGACAAAGGTAGTGGAGGGTTCAACCTCAAAAATGAGATAAATAAGATAAAAATACCAATTCCTCTGGTGGAATTAGCGAAGAATCCTGTATATCGAAAGCAGATGACCAAAGCGATAGGCTTTTCGGAGCTAGAAAGTCACTCTGACATGATAAACTTGGAAGATAATAAGCCCAATATCACTTTTGGTCCACATTTCGAGGGTACCAGAGACACCCTTTCTCCCTTCTATATCACCTTGAATGTGCATGATTGACTGCTACATAATTGCATGTTAGACTCTAGGGCCTCACATAATGTGATGCCCAAAACTATTATGGATAGACTAGGCCTCGAGATCACCAGGCCTTATGGGGATCTCTACTCTTTTGATTCAAGAAGAGTTAAGTGCCTGGGTATGATAAAATATTTAGTAGTCACTCTTGCACAAGTCCCAGTGAAAAGTGTGTTTGTGGATGTAGTTATTGCCGATATACCCCCGAAGTATGGATTCCTGCTATCTAGGTCATGGGGAGCCAAACTTGGTGGGTCTCTTCAAATAGACATGACCTACGCCATGATTATGGTGTTTGGTGGACAACTTCCTCGGTTATACAGGGAAACGAGGCTAGCCTACACAGTGAGTGACCCTCAGAATCCTAACAATTATCTTTTTTATATTGCTAACCAAGATCTAGGAAATTGTATTCTGTCTTTTGATGATGATGTAAATAGTTGTGCAGAAGAGAATTACTTAGAAAATAATGAATTGGGAAAGGCATACGAAAATATGCATAGCACTGGGATTTGGAAAATGTTTTTTGACGGTGCTCTGTCATGTGAAGGAGTGGGTGCAGGAGTACTTTTTGTGGCACCTAAAAACGATTTTGTTATCCCTTTCTCTTACAGGCTTCAATGGGATATAGACTACACCAATAACGTATGTGAGTATGAAGCCTTAGTCTTAGGGTTGGAAGTTGCCAGGAAGTTGAACATAAAGAACCTGGAAGTTTACGAAGATGCAGAGTTGATAGTGAAACAGAGAAATCGACAATACTAGGCCAAACACCCAAGATTGAGATTTTACAGAAATTGCACCGGGGATCTTATGGAAAATTTATTTTCATCGGTAAAGGTTCATTTCATCCCACGGGCCGAAAACCAGCAAGTCGATTCACTGGCCAAAGTGGCTTCAACTTTCGTACCCCCCGCCGCTTTCAAATTAAAGTACCACATAGAGGTAAGGCACAAACCATCCATACCAAACAACATACAACACTGGCAAGTTTTCGAGGATGATGAACAGATTAGAAAGTTCCTTGAAATGGTAGGTGATTTCTCCAAAACCCACATTGACCAGGAGGACCAAAATGATCATACCTGGATTATGTAAGAGGGAGAGGAGTTTTAGGAGTTCCGAGAAAAAATTGCTAACCATTGCGTGTTGGTTTTAAAGAACAATAAGATTCCAAAGGGACTAATCCCCCTGGAGAGACTGTTTGATCATAATGATATGCCCTTAAAATCCACTCTGCAACCCCAACCAAAAGAGGTTGAAGACTGCGACGTAGGGACCAAAGAGGAGCCTAGGATGGTAAAAATATCAAAGTACCTTCCTCCTGNAGTATACGAGCCCGCCCCAAAAGAGACCGAGACACCTAATAGAAAAATGAAAGGGGCAGACTCGCTAGATCCCAAAGTAAAGGAGGTTGAGACCCAAACAAAGGAAACCAAGACAACTGAAACACATATACCAGTACATAAACTCATGGGTGATAAATTAGCACAAAGAAATAAATTAGAAAATAAGGAGTCTGGGGTTTCAACCAAAGAAACAGACAAAGGTAGTGGAGGGTTCAACCTCAAAAATGAGATAAATAAGATAAAAATACCAATTCCTCTGGTGGAATTAGCGAAGAATCCTGTATATCGAAAGCAGATGACCAAAGCGATAGGCTTTTCGGAGCTAGAAAGTCACTCTGACATGATAAACTTGGAAGATAATAAGCCCAATATCACTTTTGGTCCACATTTCGAGGGTACCAGAGACACCCTTTCTCCCTTCTATATCACCTTGAATGTGCATGATTGACTGCTACATAATTGCATGTTAGACTCTAGGGCCTCACATAATGTGATGCCCAAAACTATTATGGATAGACTAGGCCTCGAGATCACCAGGCCTTATGGGGATCTCTACTCTTTTGATTCAAGAAGAGTTAAGTGCCTGGGTATGATAAAATATTTAGTAGTCACTCTTGCACAAGTCCCAGTGAAAAGTGTGTTTGTGGATGTAGTTATTGCCGATATACCCCCGAAGTATGGATTCCTGCTATCTAGGTCATGGGGAGCCAAACTTGGTGGGTCTCTTCAAATAGACATGACCTACGCCATGATTATGGTGTTTGGTGGACAACTTCCTCGGTTATACAGGGAAACGAGGCTAGCCTACACAGTGAGTGACCCTCAGAATCCTAACAATTATCTTTTTTATATTGCTAACCAAGATCTAGGAAATTGTATTCTGTCTTTTGATGATGATGTAAATAGTTGTGCAGAAGAGAATTACTTAGAAAATAATGAATTGGGAAAGGCATACGAAAATATGCATAGCACTGGGATTTGGAAAATGTTTTTTGACGGTGCTCTGTCATGTGAAGGAGTGGGTGCAGGAGTACTTTTTGTGGCACCTAAAAACGATTTTGTTATCCCTTTCTCTTACAGGCTTCAATGGGATATAGACTACACCAATAACGTATGTGAGTATGAAGCCTTAGTCTTAGGGTTGGAAGTTGCCAGGAAGTTGAACATAAAGAACCTGGAAGTTTACGAAGATGCAGAGTTGATAGTGAAACAGAGAAATCGACAATACTAGGCCAAACACCCAAGATTGAGATTTTACAGAAATTGCACCGGGGATCTTATGGAAAATTTATTTTCATCGGTAAAGGTTCATTTCATCCCACGGGCCGAAAACCAGCAAGTCGATTCACTGGCCAAAGCGGCTTCAACTTTCGTACCCCCCATCGCTTTCAAATTAAAGTACCACATAGAGGTAAGGCACAAACCATCCATACCAAACAACATACAACACTGGCAAGTTTTCGAGGATGATGAACAGATCAGAAAGTTCCTTGAAATGGTAGGTGATTTCTCCAAAACCCACATTGACCAGGAGGACCAAAATGATCATACCTGGATTATGTGAGAGGGAGAGGAGTTTCAGGAGTTCCGAGAAAAAATTGCTAACCATCGCGTGTTGGTTTTAAAGAACAATAAGATTCCAAAGGGACTAATCCCCCTGGAGAGACTGTTTGATCAGAATGATATGCCCTTAAAATACACTCTGCAACCCCAACCAAAAGAGGTTGAAGACTGTGACGTAGGGACCAAAGAGGAGCCTAGGATGGTAAAAATATCAAAGTACCTTCCTCCTGAGGTAAAAAGCAAGTATAAATAATTACTTGGGCGATATAAAGACGTTTTCTCTTGGTCTTATGAAGAACTGAGAACCTACGACACCACTGTGATTGAACACAAGATACCCCTGAAGCCTGGTGTCAAACCCTTTAGACAAAAACTTAGACAAATCAACCCTATCTTACTGCCCGTGGTCGAAAGGTAAGTTAAAAATCTCTTGGACGCAAAAATAATAGTACCACTGAAATACTCCGATTGGGTAGCAAACCTGGTACCGGTTAGAAAGAAGAACGGGGAGATTAGACTGTGTGTTGATTTTAGAAATCTAAATAAGTCCTCCCTCAAAGACAACTACCCTCTACCCAAAATGGATCACGTATTAGAAAAGGTAGTTGGGGAAAATAGGATGTCGATGATCGACGGGTTCTCTGGGTACAATCAAATTGCCGTAAATGAACATGATAAAGAAAAAACACTCTTCACTACCCCTTGGGGTACATTCATGTATGATAAGATGCCTTTTGGTCTAATGAATGTAGGTGWCACCTTCCAAYGTGCTATGGATATCGCTTTCATCGGCGAAAGAGACAAGTTCGTGGTTATCTATCTCGATGATCTAACCGTTTTTTCTAAATCTGACGAAGATCATTTGATACATCTCAAGCAGACGTTTGAAAAATGCCACAGGTTTGGTTTGTCTTTAAACCTCAAAAAGTCTCACTTTTCCATGCAAGAAGGTAAACTCTTGGGCCATATTGTGTTTCAAGATGGAATTAAAATTGATCCTAGAAGGGTTGAAGCTATAGACACTATAAATATTCCTAGAAATGTAAAAGAAATTAAGTGATTCTTAGGAAAAATAATTTTTTTGAGGAGATTTATCCCAAACTTTGCTGAAATTGTGAAATTGATCACAGATATGCTAAAGAAGAACAACGAAGTGAAATGGATAGCAGAGGCCAACGCTTTGTTTGCACGCATCAAGAAGGTTATAAGCAAGGCACCTGTACTGGCAATCCCTGATTATCTAAAGGATTTTCTTATTTTTTCATTCGCCTCCGAACATACACTTGCCGTGGTACTCCTCCAGAAAAATGAAGAAGGTTTTGAGCAACTGATAGCCTTTTTCAGCAAAAGTCTTAGAAACGCTGAACTCAGGTACGATATAATGGAAAAACAAGCATACGCTATGGTGAAGGCATTAAAGGCTTTCAGAACTTACGTGTTTCATTCCAAAGTAATCGCGTACATACCCACCAGCTCCATAAAAGATATTTTGGTTCAGTTTGACAATGATGGTAAAAGGGGACAGTGGCTCGCTAAAATTCAAGAATTTGATTTGGAGATAAAATCGACGAGACTAATAAAGGGACAAGGTTTGGTTAAACTCTTAGCTGAATCAAATTTCTGATCCCTCAGTATAAATGGCTGACATGGATGTGAAGAGGATGTGGACATGAACGAGCTCAATGAGCAAACAAGTGTAATCAGAATCGAAGAGAAGTTTTCTTCATCTGATTGGTACAAAAACATAGTGTCCTACCTGCTGACCTTGAAATGCCCAAGTGATTTATCCCCATCCAAAGCCATGACGCTAAAACTGCATGTGGTCAAGTACTGTATATCTGAAAGTCAATTGTATTGGAAGGACCCACTTGGCTTCCTGTTGGTTTGTTTGGTTGAATCAAAAAAAGAGAAGGTCATAAGCAAATTTCACGAAGGAGTGTGCGGTGGACATCACACTTGGAGGGAAACAACTTATAAGATCCCGAGGGCAGAGTATTATTGGCCAAAACTTTTCTCAGACGTCAATGCCAAAGTCAAAACTTGCAACCCTTGCCAATTGTTCACAAGCAAGAATAAACTCCCAGCGCTACCGTTGGTTCTGGTCAAGACCAAAGCCCCTTTTCAACAATGGGGACTAGATTTTATAGGCAAAATTAACCCCCATTCTAGCGCTTAACACAAATGGATCCTGACTGCCACAAATTACTTCACTAAATGGGTGGAGGCTATTCCAACCAGAAGGCAACTGATTCGGTGGTAATAGATTTCCTAGAAGAGAACATTTTGTCTAGATTTGGCTGCCCCTGAAAGATAGTCACAGATAACACCCAGGCTTTTAAATCTATGGCTATGATAAGTTTTTGCCAAAAATACAATATCGTGCTCAGCCATTCCATGACATATTACCCCCAAGAAAATGGACTAGCCGAGTCTTCAAACAAGAGTCTGATCAATATAATTAAGAAAGTGTTGAACGAGAACAAAAAATCTTGGCATGTGCATTTGAAATACACTTTATGGGTGAACCAGATAGGCACGAAAAAATCTATTGGCACTTCTCCTTTCGAAATGGTGTACGTGACCGACGTGGTATTACCCATAAAGCTAGCGCTTCCCGTAATGAAACTTTGGCAAGATGAGAAAGAAGAACCAAATCATGTCATAAGAAGGATAAACCAGCTGATTGAAGTACAACAACACAGGGTCGAAGTGGACGGAAGGTTGCAGAAATACCAAGACGACATGAAAATGTTATTCGACCGTAAGGCAAAAGACAAAGAGTTTCTCCCCGATGATTTGGTCTTAAAATGGGATGCTAGGAAGGAAGACTTAGCAAAACACGATAAATTTGATCATATCTGGTACGGACCGTTCAAAGTCGCAGCTCCTCAAGGAAAAAATTCGTTTCTATTAGAAAATCTGGACGGTAAAATCTTCAATGCCCATGTCAACGGGTGTTATTTAAAACACTAGATGCAATAATTGGTTCCCAAAAAATTTCCATTGTATATACCGGTTTGTGTTTTCTTTCTATTTCATCATTTCTCTTTGGCAAGTTCACTTTCACCGCTAATTAATTAGGTCAATGATTTTTGTAAAAGTAGAGATACAAAATTTTCAATGCATTCAGCTCTTTTAAAAGGCACTCTTCGTGTTTACAGGATTTTGGCTTGCAACCCAAATGAGCGAAAGGAGCAAACAGAAAGTCATATATCGGAGATTAAATTCGTTGAAAACAGGTGATAGAAAAAGTTTTCCTTTATTTTAAAAGAAACGAAATGGTAAGGCAAAGGTACAAATTCGTAAGAATTTTATTTTTTAAACGAAGGTCTCCAAAGCACCGTAACAATCTCATAAATATAATGTTTTTGCTTGATTGGTGATTAAAAGAATGACTCCTTACTCTGGGTCCTAAGAGTTTCACCTACATAAAGATATAAGGTAATTAAAATAAGCAGATAAAGTAAAGCGTCTCCGGAAAAGGGTCCCAAAAGTCAGTTTTAGTCTATAATCCCCGTGTTTCGAATCCCAGATCTCTCTCCGTCACCCTTTTTTTGTCCACAGAATTATTTTCTTAAAAAACCAAGCATCTTTCCGGATTCCATACATAGGGAGAAGAGATTACGTTTTAGCTTTGGAAGCTATAAAGCAGATTTCAGAAAGTAAGCCAGTCTTTAGAACCACTCAGTCTCTTACTAAGCAAAGTTATGCGTAGGTTGATCTTGACTCTTCTAGGTCTTTCAACAGTTTCGAAGGATTGAGGCTTGCTCGAAAGAAGGCCCCTGGAAGTAATCTTTCCCTTTTCCCCTACAGACTAAGGTGTTTTGAAAGTTAAGAGGAGGTTGGTACCGAGTAATCAAAGCAAGTTGACAGACCTCCACTACAAATATTACGCATATATCATCCCTCATACAAACTGATTGCCCCCACTTCGTGTTCTAAAAAGTAAATTCTAATATAGATGGTGAAAGGAAATTCATATTTGATTGCCCCCATCTAGTCCAAAGAGACGATGAAAGGAAATTTAGAAATGATTTCCCTCGTCTCAACATTTAAATGCATAAATATATTTCGAAGTGGTGAAAGGAAATTCATTAAAAAGGGTCAGATAACTTCACCGGGGTACTGAACAAGCTCGCTGGAAGTGAAGCAATATCTGAGATATCTGTAAGGCTGTCATATGTGAATCTCACTCTACTATGGTAATCAAATTTCTCGAAACCCGATCTGCACCCCAAGTTCGGACAGGGTTCCCTGATTAAAAAACATGTAATTTACTTCGTTTGATGCAAGCCAAAAGCCAAAAGATCTGTTGGATTTCCTAGGACCGTTTTGACTGTCTTAAGGCAAACCTGAATTCAGTAACAAGAAAGAGAAATTCATGAAAGGGGCTACAACTGAGTTCGAAATGCATTTGAGTGTTGAAAAGCTTTTCAAAAGTAAAAGACAAAATCTTTTTTTCCCTTTGTATCCCCTTTCCTTAAGCAAGTTTCGTACAAATAAAACCAATGACTCCATTTACCCAATACAGGCACATGGTCTACTATTCTTCCTGTCTCACAGGAAGACGAGATCCCTATTTGGAGCTGCCTTTATCAACTAGTTTAAATGTAATTCTTAAAATCAAAAGTTCGCCTTTAAGTTGTCTTTTACTTCGTGACCTTTACCCACTGAAAGTCTTAGTAGTTCTGATATGCGAAGTGGCGATGGCCATTATACTCCTAAGCCATTTCCATTTAACCATTAAACGAGATTTTTCACTTTTATGTACCTCGGGATATCGCGTTTTGGGAGTTACAAGTCACACGGTTTCCAAGCCCCGATGCGCGAAGTTGCGAAACAACCTTGTAAGCTTACCCAGGTTAGCGCTGAGAGTAAAGTTCCTTAAACCTTAGTTAAGTGTTGTCGGGATTTTGCGTCTCGGCGATCACTCTCCCCAAAAGTCTTACTGTCATAACTCTGATAGGCGAAGTTGGGAGATAGTTTCAAAAGTCACCCGGGTTAGTGTCAGGGGTAAGTCGTTTTAAACTGTAGTTAAAAAATGTTGGGGTTTCGTGAATCAACATTCACTCTTACAAGAAACTATACCTTCGTAGCCCCGAGTCACGAAATCACAATATTAATTAAACACTGATTAATGAAACACTTAATCCAGATCACGTTTTTGATTAATTAGATTGCGTCATGGCGATCTCGGGTTTTAGGGGCTCGAAGGATAGGAGTGAAATCTCCCAATACGGTGAACGCCGAAAAGGGTGATTAAAGTTTAAAGAAAACCTAATTAAAGAAATCTAAGCCAGATTAATCAGTGCATTAATACAAATAGTAACACACACCGTCTACGGGTTAAATTTAAATGTTTTTTGTGCTAACGTGTGTTACGGCCCGTAAAAATTTATGGCATTTATTTGAAATGAGGTGAAGTGATAGGTAAAGATATTGTTTTTATTGCTAAATCTTTCTCTAAAAACGATTTGACCATTCTGTTCATAAGGATGCTGGGGTTTTAAATGGTCGAGATATAGAGTTCTTTCTCTCATTGTTTCAAATTTCATTTCTATCTTGCGCAAAGAAGCTTTTCTCACCAGGCTAATCTCTGTATGTATACACATTTTTACTACATGAGAGCTAAGTCAGAGTCCTATCACGGCTCCACGAAAAGCGTCCAAGGTGACTGCTGAAAATTTAGGGCAAGACTCAGATAATGTTTCCGATACTTCACCCCAAAGTATTGATTCTGTCAGAACCTGGTCATACGTCTTCGAGGTTCTTCAATCCGAATCGGTGAACTGTTTAGATGATTCCAGCGATAATGAGGACGATTTGGCCACCAAATACAAAATCATTGTTCAAGCAGAGATGCATAAGATAGCGGCCAGTCCACGACTCCTTCCCTATTATGATATGATCCGATGGGCATTAGATCATGTAGATATCCCGACCAGAACTATCATCAACGAGCAGAAGGTGACCATTTGGACCTTCAGACCAAAAAATTTGCAGGCGATGTACCAATTGTCACCCACACCAAACTTCTCACACAATGCTGATTTTTTGGAAGGTTTTAAGCGGAAAGAATGCCAGCAATACGACAGAAATTTGTCTGATCTGATCAAGGATTGGGTCTTGCACCTCGCAAAGTTCAGGGTGGATGGTAACGAAGTTTATTCAATCTCTTCCCTATAACCACAATTCAAATATATAGCAATGATGACCTATAGGTTGTATGGGAAGGAGGACACCACACATTTTTTTCTCTCGTGGGTGCCTCTCATTCATACAGTCACTGAAGGCTGTTCCTTCGGCTGGGCCAAATTGTTGTCAGACAGTTTAACCAGCCAGATTACTGAATATCAGATGCAGAGGGCGAATGGAAAGGTCGCTTCATTTTTTTATGTCCGCCTACATCATGGATGTTGTCTGTTTCATGACGCCTTTCCCTGTAATGAGTTGGAGCTGGACTCCATCTGAGGCTGAGCCTATCCATGTCTACCACTCCAAACTTTGGAAAGATAAGACCACCGAATTTATATATGAAATTTTCAATTGGGTAATGGTACCAATGCATGTCTCCATCTTCGACAACCCACTGCAAAGGATTTCAGATAGCATCGCCACCAACTTGAGCAATGTGGCCGACTAGTACGTAGAGGCATAATTTTCATACATCAGGGTTTTCGGCACCTCTGTTCCCTCCTATGCTCTACCATTATTCATACCGAACNACCCACTTGGCTTCCTGTTGGTTTGTTTGGTTGAATCAAAAAAAGAGAAGGTCATAAGCAAATTTCACGAAGGAGTGTGCGGTGGACATCACACTTGGAGGGAAACAACTTATAATATCCTGAGGGCAGAGTATTATTGGCCAAAACTTTTCTCAGACGTCAATGCCAAAGTCAAAACTTGCAACCCTTGCCAATTGTTCACAAACAAGAATAAACTCCCAACGCTACCGTTGGTTCCGGTCAAGACCGAAGCCCCTTTTCAACAATGGGGACTAGATTTTATAGGAAAAATTAACCCCCATTCTAGCGCTCAACACAAATGGATCCTGACTGCCACAAATTACTTCACTAAATGGGTGGAGGCTATTCCAACCAGAAGGGCAACTGATTCGGTGGTAATAGATTTCCTAGAAGAGAACATTTTGTCTAGATTTGGCTGCCCCTGAAAGATAGTCACAGATAACACCCAGGCTTTTAAATCTATGGCTATGATCAGTTTTTGCCAAAAATACAATATCGTGCTCAACCATTCCATGACATATTACCCCCAAGGAAATGGACTAGCCGAGTCTTCAAACAAGAGTCTGATCAATATAATTAAGAAAGTGTTGAACGAGAACAACAAATCTTGGCACGTGCATTTGAAATACACTTTATGGGTGAACCAGATAGGCACGAAAAAATCTATTGGCACTTCTCCTTTCCAAATGGTGTACGTGACCGACGTGGTATTACCCATAAAGCTAGCGCTTCCCGTAATGAAACTTTGGCAAGATGAGAAAGAAGAACCAAATCATGTCATAAGAAGGATAAACCAGCTGATTGAAGTACAACAACACAGGGTCGAAGTGGACGGAAGGTTGCAGAAATACCAAGACGACATGAAAATGTTATTCGACCGTAAGGCAAAAGACAAAGAGTTTCTCCCCGATGATTTGGTCTTAAAATGGGATGCTAGGAAGGAAGACTTAGCAAAACACGATAAATTTGATCATATCTGGTACGGACCGTTCAAAGTCGCAGCTCCTCAAGGAAAAAATTCGTTTCTATTAGAAAATCTGGACGGTAAAATCTTCAATGCCCATGTCAACGGGTGTTATTTAAAACACTAGATGCAATAATTGGTTCCCAAAAAATTTCCATTGTATATACCGGTTTGTGTTTTCTTTCTATTTCATCATTTCTCTTTGGCAAGTTCACTTTCACCGCTAATTAATTAGGTCAATGATTTTTGTAAAAGTAGAGATACAAAATTTTCAATGCATTCAGCTCTTTTAAAAGGCACTCTTCGTGTTTACAGGATTTTGGCTTGCAACCCAAATGAGCGAAAGGAGCAAACAGAAAGTCATATATCGGAGATTAAATTCGTTGAAAACAGGTGATAGAAAAAGTTTTCCTTTATTTTAAAAGAAACGAAATGGTAAGGCAAAGGTACAAATTCGTAAGAATTTTATTTTTTAAACGAAGGTCTCCAAAGCACCGTAACAATCTCATAAATATAATGTTTTTGCTTGATTGGTGATTAAAAGAATGACTCCTTACTCTGGGTCCTAAGAGTTTCACCTACATAAAGATATAAGGTAATTAAAATAAGCAGATAAAGTAAAGCGTCTCCGGAAAAGGGTCCCAAAAGTCAGTTTTAGTCTATAATCCCCGTGTTTCGAATCCCAGATCTCTCTCCGTCACCCTTTTTTTGTCCACAGAATTATTTTCTTAAAAAACCAAGCATCTTTCCGGATTCCATACATAGGGAGAAGAGATTACGTTTTAGCTTTGGAAGCTATAAAGCAGATTTCAGAAAGTAAGCCAGTCTTTAGAACCACTCAGTCTCTTACTAAGCAAAGTTATGCGTAGGTTGATCTTGACTCTTCTAGGTCTTTCAACAGTTTCGAAGGATTGAGGCTTGCTCGAAAGAAGGCCCCTGGAAGTAATCTTTCCCTTTTCCCCTACAGACTAAGGTGTTTTGAAAGTTAAGAGGAGGTTGGTACCGAGTAATCAAAGCAAGTTGACAGACCTCCACTACAAATATTACGCATATATCATCCCTCATACAAACTGATTGCCCCCACTTCGTGTTCTAAAAAGTAAATTCTAATATAGATGGTGAAAGGAAATTCATATTTGATTGCCCCCATCTAGTCCAAAGAGACGATGAAAGGAAATTTAGAAATGATTTCCCTCGTCTCAACATTTAAATGCATAAATATATTTCGAAGTGGTGAAAGGAAATTCATTAAAAAGGGTCAGATAACTTCACCGGGGTACTGAACAAGCTCGCTGGAAGTGAAGCAATATCTGAGATATCTGTAAGGCTGTCATATGTGAATCTCACTCTACTATGGTAATCAAATTTCTCGAAACCCGATCTGCACCCCAAGTTCGGACAGGGTTCCCTGATTAAAAAACATGTAATTTACTTCGTTTGATGCAAGCCAAAAGCCAAAAGATCTGTTGGATTTCCTAGGACCGTTTTGACTGTCTTAAGGCAAACCTGAATTCAGTAACAAGAAAGAGAAATTCATGAAAGGGGCTACAACTGAGTTCGAAATGCATTTGAGTGTTGAAAAGCTTTTCAAAAGTAAAAGACAAAATCTTTTTTTCCCTTTGTATCCCCTTTCCTTAAGCAAGTTTCGTACAAATAAAACCAATGACTCCATTTACCCAATACAGGCACATGGTCTACTATTCTTCCTGTCTCACAGGAAGACGAGATCCCTATTTGGAGCTGCCTTTATCAACTAGTTTAAATGTAATTCTTAAAATCAAAAGTTCGCCTTTAAGTTGTCTTTTACTTCGTGACCTTTACCCACTGAAAGTCTTAGTAGTTCTGATATGCGAAGTGGCGATGGCCATTATACTCCTAAGCCATTTCCATTTAACCATTAAACGAGATTTTTCACTTTTATGTACCTCGGGATATCGCGTTTTGGGAGTTACAAGTCACACGGTTTCCAAGCCCCGATGCGCGAAGTTGCGAAACAACCTTGTAAGCTTACCCAGGTTAGCGCTGAGAGTAAAGTTCCTTAAACCTTAGTTAAGTGTTGTCGGGATTTTGCGTCTCGGCGATCACTCTCCCCAAAAGTCTTACTGTCATAACTCTGATAGGCGAAGTTGGGAGATAGTTTCAAAAGTCACCCGGGTTAGTGTCAGGGGTAAGTCGTTTTAAACTGTAGTTAAAAAATGTTGGGGTTTCGTGAATCAACATTCACTCTTACAAGAAACTATACCTTCGTAGCCCCGAGTCACGAAATCACAATATTAATTAAACACTGATTAATGAAACACTTAATCCAGATCACGTTTTTGATTAATTAGATTGCGTCATGGCGATCTCGGGTTTTAGGGGCTCGAAGGATAGGAGTGAAATCTCCCAATACGGTGAACGCCGAAAAGGGTGATTAAAGTTTAAAGAAAACCTAATTAAAGAAATCTAAGCCAGATTAATCAGTGCATTAATACAAATAGTAACACACACCGTCTACGGGTTAAATTTAAATGTTTTTTGTGCTAACGTGTGTTACGGCCCGTAAAAATTTATGGCATTTATTTGAAATGAGGTGAAGTGATAGGTAAAGATATTGTTTTTATTGCTAAATCTTTCTCTAAAAACGATTTGACCATTCTGTTCATAAGGATGCTGGGGTTTTAAATGGTCGAGATATAGAGTTCTTTCTCTCATTGTTTCAAATTTCATTTCTATCTTGCGCAAAGAAGCTTTTCTCACCAGGCTAATCTCTGTATGTATACACATTTTTACTACATGAGAGCTAAGTCAGAGTCCTATCACGGCTCCACGAAAAGCGTCCAAGGTGACTGCTGAAAATTTAGGGCAAGACTCAGATAATGTTTCCGATACTTCACCCCAAAGTATTGATTCTGTCAGAACCTGGTCATACGTCTTCGAGGTTCTTCAATCCGAATCGGTGAACTGTTTAGATGATTCCAGCGATAATGAGGACGATTTGGCCACCAAATACAAAATCATTGTTCAAGCAGAGATGCATAAGATAGCGGCCAGTCCACGACTCCTTCCCTATTATGATATGATCCGATGGGCATTAGATCATGTAGATATCCCGACCAGAACTATCATCAACGAGCAGAAGGTGACCATTTGGACCTTCAGACCAAAAAATTTGCAGGCGATGTACCAATTGTCACCCACACCAAACTTCTCACACAATGCTGATTTTTTGGAAGGTTTTAAGCGGAAAGAATGCCAGCAATACGACAGAAATTTGTCTGATCTGATCAAGGATTGGGTCTTGCACCTCGCAAAGTTCAGGGTGGATGGTAACGAAGTTTATTCAATCTCTTCCCTATAACCACAATTCAAATATATAGCAATGATGACCTATAGGTTGTATGGGAAGGAGGACACCACACATTTTTTTCTCTCGTGGGTGCCTCTCATTCATACAGTCACTGAAGGCTGTTCCTTCGGCTGGGCCAAATTGTTGTCAGACAGTTTAACCAGCCAGATTACTGAATATCAGATGCAGAGGGCGAATGGAAAGGTCGCTTCATTTTTTTATGTCCGCCTACATCATGGATGTTGTCTGTTTCATGACGCCTTTCCCTGTAATGAGTTGGAGCTGGACTCCATCTGAGGCTGAGCCTATCCATGTCTACCACTCCAAACTTTGGAAAGATAAGACCACCGAATTTATATATGAAATTTTCAATTGGGTAATGGTACCAATGCATGTCTCCATCTTCGACAACCCACTGCAAAGGATTTCAGATAGCATCGCCACCAACTTGAGCAATGTGGCCGACTAGTACGTAGAGGCATAATTTTCATACATCAGGGTTTTCGGCACCTCTGTTCCCTCCTATGCTCTACCATTATTCATACCGAACAGGCTGGTTTGTCACGAAATCGCTAAGAAAACTGTGATTGGCGGCATAGGCAAAGAGCTTAAAGGATTTTTGAAGAAGGTATGGCCACTCTTCCCCATTCATTTGAATACATATTCTTTATTAGATTTCAGACATGCAAAAGTGGAGGCAATGGCTTTGGAGGACACCCATAACTGTGGAAGAGTTGCCTCCGAATGAATTTTTCTTTGATAAGAAGAGAAAGGTTGTTGTGAAACAATAACTTTATCAAGAAGCAGGCACAACAACCAAGAAATTTAAAATCCTTGCTCATGGGAAAGCCATGAAAAAAGAGGAATTCACAACTCAGATAATAGGGATGTTGGGGGCTTTTGCTACAACCAACCAATATTCTGTCGAGTTCCTAAAAGAACAGTTGAAGCTGAAAAACAACTTGATCAAAACTTTGGAGGATAAGATGGCTACAAAAGAAGCAGCTGCCAGAGATCAGGCGAACACAGGTATAGAGCTAGCTAGGGCAACTGATCAAAAGGAAATCGAGCAGCTCAAATATGATTTCGAACAGACACAACAGATGGCTCAGACCAGCCAATCACAGATAAGCCAACAAGGAGAATTGATAGAGTAGTTACAGGCCAAATTAAATTTCACCGAAAGCCAGATGATAGATATCGGGATATTCGAATCCCAAGCCATAGAAATCAGAAAAAGAGTGTCGATAGCTCAACAAGATTTACTTGCTAAAGTGTAAACTATTCAAAACCACTTCCAACTCATTGATCAAGTACTGAAAAACATCTCCTTCAGAGAAAAAGAAGCTAGGTTGGCTCGGATCACTTTCCAAGAGGCTGTTATAGCCACGACAAAAAAAGAAATGGGCAGTAGTTCCAGGCTTTCCATCCCAGAGCAGACTCGAGGTAACATCTTGCTGAAGGCATGGGAGCGTAACATATAAGAAGGCAGACAACGAGCTAAAGAGGTAAGAAACTCTTGTGAAGAAACTTTCGGCTTCATAGATGGGAGTTTGTTGCATCTCGATAGTGAAAACAACACTGAGACACTGGGCCAGATTAATATAGCCAAGCACCTGCTCAATATCAAAGAGAATGAGGAAAGAGAGTTGATTGAAATATCACAGATAACCCAGACGAAGATAATCCAAGTAGATAAATGGATAATAAAACCAAGTGTACATTTATGTTCTATCAGTGCCGAAGACCAATAGGTAGAAGGAAAGTTGCCACAATTAGTGAAGGATTATTACATTTTTGAGACAAATAATCAAACAGAACCTTCCAGGTTTATAGCTCAGTTGGTGGAGAGGTGCATCACTTGCACCGAGCATGCAAAGGGGCAGGTTTCCGATATCAAATAATGACAAGTTTTTGCCTGTTATATTTTTAGAAATCGAAGAGAAAAGAAAGGAAGGTGTTCCATTTGCCCGAAAGAAGGATAGAGACAAAGAATTGAAACGTTTAATCTCCTTTTTTTGTAACCGAAGAAACTCCTGGAACGATTGAAATTCCAACATGTAGAAGTTTGTATAAATATGAAATTAGAAGAAAGAAAAGGGGCTGGACCTTTTTGGTTGATTGTAATAGAGACTCTCTCCTTTTGAAAATTAATACAAAGCAATCCGAAGACTTCTGATATCGTCAAGACTGTGTTATGAGTTTGTTTCCTCTGTGATTTCATATTCAATTTCATTTCACATATATATATCTGATGAATGTTTTCACTGCAATTTAGTAAAACCTCTACTATGGTGATCAAATTTTAGTCATCTATATCATTTACAGTTTTTCCTCTGTATCGGCTATTAACAGGTACAAGACTTGTGAACTCTTTAGATCTTCATATTTTATGCTTCATCATATTTCTTCTCATCTTTTTCTTCTTCTGTTTACAGGGTGAGATTCTCCCTTGATAGGAGTCTCGCATTATATACAACTTAATGTTTTTCTCACATTTCACACACCATTTATTTTAAAGATAACTTAGTTACAGGAAAAGGCCTTTGGTTTGCACTTTATCTTCAATATCAGATTCAAAGGTTCTCTTTTATATGATCAAATTGATACAGCATCAAAAACCTCGAACTCTCCTTTCCTCTATGACTGTCCTCGTTGTAAGACAACCTAATATTAAACCCGACTTGTTGGACCAAACCCATATCGCTTTGAACCTTTTCGATACCATACTTAAAAAAAACACCACTCAGGTAGAACTTGAACGTTCATGGGCCGCGATTGAACGGGATATAAGCATCCAGGAACAGTTGGAAGCGAGACAGTGACAACTTGGAAATCAACCTTAGCTTCCTTTCCTGAAGGTTGATTCTTCCCCCCTTTTTATCCTTTACTCACTTTCGGATGCCAAGACACTGTAATTTTTAAGCCTTAAGCACAGAGTCTGAAACAACACAAAGCATGAACATTTAGCATTCGAAGAAAATAAGATGAAAGATAAGATGATTTCTATTAGTCAAAAAGTCTTAAGTCCAGTTCATCACTAGATCACAGTTACTTTATCAAAATATTACAGTATAAGGGAGCCTTTCTCAACCATCCAAACCTACTAAAGCAATTTATCTATCTATTTATAACAAAAGGGAGGCAACAACTGAAGGTATGAGTTGGCCTCCTTCCCTTAAAAAACTCTAAACATTTATTTTCTCTAACAACTTATCTAACCACCTATGCTATAAAACAGGAAAATGTTGGTGACTAATCCAACTGAACTTCAAACTGAATTGATTCCCTTTTGCTGTGCAACTCCTTGTTTTCCATGTGTCTTTCAAAGCATGTGGTTGTCTTCATGATGCTAGCTAATGTTTCCACAACCTTCTCCATCATTAATTTATCCCAAAGTGGTTAGCTTGGTCCTCCTAGATCCTCGGTGTTTGTTGGCAGCTTCCTTGGGTAGAAAATCTGGGTAGCGCACTACAAGGAGAAAATGTAGCGCCTGTAAGTAGCGCCTTTGTCTTGCATATGTGTGCTAACCTTTGCCCTCTGTGAAATATTAGGTAGCACCTGTAGGCAGTGCCCCTGTGTTGCGCCCGTGTGTTAATTATGTTCTCTGCCCAATATTAGGTAGCGCTACTTACGTTATGTTTGTGTGCCAACTCTATTCTCTGCCCAATATTAGGTAGCACCACTTACGCTGCATCTGTGTATAGGGGTAGCATTGCCAAAAACGTAGTGCCTTCAATCTTGAACATGCGCAGACAAATTTGTGGTCTTTCATGATGACAAAACCATTTTACTTAGGTGTCTTGACCGTACAATAGGTGGTGCCTTTTACCACTGGGGGAAGCTAACACTTAGCAAAAACTCAAAATCCAGATAGTTAAACGCTTAGAATCCTGTATAGATGACAGAGATAATATTTGCATATCAGTTAACCCTCCCAAAAATGAACCATCCTAAAAAATGGGGCTTACCTTTTACCAACTATTTTGTCATTTTGACATTTAACCTCACACTATTTTTGGTAGAAAGAGGATCTTCAATTGACACAACAAACTTCTTCTTCTTAGCATTGACAGGCTTCTTTAGTGTAGTTGTGCTCTCCTTAGTTGCTGGTTTTTCGTCCTCAATGGCAACTTCAACCAATACCTGCAAATTTCTTTGGGCTACCTCATCTTGAAAGTGCTTCAACTCAACCTTTAGCTTCCTATTCTGAGACTGAAAGCCTCTTTTTAACCTGTAAAGATTATTTAACTGTCTATGAAGGGGCTGGGCCTTTCTTGCTGCAAACCTTGCCAAGTCAAGGTTGTGACTGTAGCCATCCATGAGCTCTTTCATCTGAGCCAAGTGGACCTTATCTTCTGGTTTAAGATGAGATATTTCTTTTCTTCCATCTCTAAGATGCTTGATAAGTCTTTTGTAGGTCTGACTGTCAGGAGGAACAATGGCATGCACAGTCTCAATAGGATTTTTCTCAAACTCCTCTTCCTCTTGCATGGGAAGTGTCTTGTCTACCTCATCAGGTTCCTTGGTGGCTTTACTTTTATTCTTCTTCCTCTACACAGGGGTTTCTTAATTTCTTATCATAGGCTCCTCAAAGTATTTCACAAAGGTTTCATCTTTTCTCTCCAAAGGTCTTTTAATACCTTTACCTTTACCTTTCTGTACAAGGGGCTTCTTGTTTTTCTTCCACATGATTTTCAATGCCTTTGTCCTTCTTCTTTTAAATAGGGGTTTTTGATTTGTCCTCCACAGGATTTTCAATTCTTTTCCGTTTCTTCTTTTGAATAGGGATTTCTGGTAAATACTGCTCTTTGAAAACCTCCTTAGGAATTGATGACCTTGTGAAAGGTCTTTTACCCTTGATTTTGACTGTTGGAGGAGAAGAGGGAAAGAGAAGCTTCTTCCCTCTCTTGGATGTAGATTTGGTAGAAGAAGGTATCTCTTCTAAACCTGGTGGAGGAGGTGGTGAAAAATCTCTGTGTGGAGAAGGAAAAACTTCCTCCTCGGTTTCTATGACTTGCTTGCTGATCTCTGAAACTTGAACAGGGGATCTGCCCTTTCTCTTCCTACTGGTCCCTACTTTAGTAGCACTGGTGGGTGACAAAGGACTTGCCTTTTGTGATTGAGGAGTTGGTGCTAAATCCAACTTGAAATGAGAGGTAACAACAAAATTCTCCCATGAAATCTCTTTCTTACCCAATTCGTCAGAGACTAGCATTCTGATTAATCAAAAGTGGAAAAGGCTAGAATCCACATCTTTAGATTTATCTTGTATCATTTTTGACATCTTACCTATACTCCTCAACAAGTAATAAGGAATATTCATCTCAACCTTACCAGTAAAATGTAGCAACAACCTTATATGGTACTGGTACAATGTGTTAAATCTCCCTTCA
>JZKD02S2419409.1:292766-307135 GCA_000966675.3 Picea glauca | reverse complement strand
CAAATTGATTAGGTTCTAAATATAAAGAAGCAATTCGTACCTTTTGTGTATGTGGCACACTATGGAGATCAAAGAATTGCTCCATCTGAAGTATCCATGTGATTGGGTCCTTTCCTTCAAACTTCCTCATATCAATATTAGGAACGTGGTTTGTCTTCAAACCAAAGTTGAAGTTTGTCCATTCTTGATTCACCTTCCGTGTGTCCTCATCATGAATTTCATGGGATGCATTTTCACTTTCATGTGTCTTCTCTGTTACGAAATTTTTCAATACTTCCATGATCTCCCCTTTTAAACTCTCCATCATCTCTTGTAGTTCATCTTTTGTTACTATCTTCTTTTGTAAATCATTTATTTCCCTATGCATTTCTTCACCTTCATCAAGAGCCCAAGTAGGATTTTCTGGAGGCTTATTTGGTGTAGAAGTTCCCTTTTTGGGTGGCATGTTGGCCAAGTATCACTTTTGAACCTTGATTTTGAGGTGGTTCTGCTAGACAATATTTCTTTTGTTATATCTCCCAAGTTTCAGCCCTTCTGTGTATGAAAATTTATTTTATGTAGTTCTCTAATATTTCTTCTTTGAAATTCCATAGGTCTGATCAAAATTGGATGTGCCAAGTGGAAGTTACGCTAACTTCCCCACAACTTGCTGATTTTTGGCCTTTCCAAGAGATCTCACTTGTATAGCGTGCCCCGCACAAAATAATTGGTATAAAATTTAGAAACTCACACAAAAAATAATACTGACTGTCCATGATCCAATGAAACCAGTTACACTCAATTTGGAAACTCTAGGAAGAAGTTATAATTGTTTTACCTGGAACACCTTGTTGAGAATAGTCAATAAGACTAGTCAGATACCCTATCTTACACAAGGTGTATATAAAAATTTAAGATGACCCATACATTGAACGTTTTACCACAGATACCTTACTATGTTATGTAAATATCCTCCATATTTTAGGATCTGAAATGTTACATAAAAGTTTTTATAGCGAAAATTCCGCAATGACTCAGTTCAGGATGATTCCAAAACCCTATCTTGTACAGGTTGTATCTTTGAACATATAAGGCCTCAGGAGCTGAATTTTGAACCCAACATACCTTGATCTATCTGATAAATATCCTCAAATCCATTCCATTTGAAATGTTGTATAAAAAAAGTTATACTGAAAAATCCAAGGTGTCTCAGATGTAGCAGTGAAACCCCAAGACCTTGAGCTCTAATACCATATGTTAAGAACCAAATATCAATATAGCATAGAAAAACCTCAGAAAAGGTACTCAACACCTTGAAAAAGAGATAATTTCAGATAATAAGCCTCTTTGAGGGGGAAACCTCCTTTTACCCCAATTAAATGTTCAAGTACAAGATGATTCAAAATTAAAATGTCTCCTTGGTATATATAGGAGACTAGGAGGTATAATTACAACTAATGGACTAAAGCCAACATAAATAAAATAACATTAATAATATAATATGCCCCAGTTAAGGGGTAATGAGCCAATATTAGGGCTTAATAGCCTCCAAATTGAACAACTAAGGATTGTAATAGTCCATGAGGACGAAATCCTCTCCCATCGAATGCTCGTAACATGGTCGGATATTGATTATAACCAAGAGATTCAAGGCCCTTCCATCAAGCCAAGGACATGACACATGTGAAATATCCCTCATCCAAAGTCATTCAATAAATATGTTGATTGTGGACAACAACATCGATTTGGAAAGCGAGTTGGTGAGAGGCATGATTTTAAATTATCCAGGTTAAACATGATAGTGTTTGATGACTTAGGATTGATAGCTTTGATGGATGACAAGAGAGTCCTACGTTGGCTAGGGTAGTTTTGTATAAATTTGAGAGCTGACATTGTGCAAGGTGCTTGAGCCAAATCTTCAACGATGTTGTAGTTTTTAGTGACATGTGAATTAGGATTAAATGTAGACTTTCGAATTGTGCTCTTGGGAGGGAACAAAATAGAGTCGAAGTTGGGTTTCTCAATATGGAGTGGGCCAAATGGAGGTGTAAGTGTAGTAGGTAGAGGAGTTGATGTAGTACCATTAGTTACCTTTTCCTTATCAGGCTTACCAAGAAGTGTGTCATATGTCGTAGTGAATGTGCTTAAATCTATCCCATTAAACATGTAAATGTGAACAGTTGATGAAGCTTCCTCACCAGGAGGATGATTTGTATGACCTTTGGTTGGAGGTGTAGGAGCTTGTGAAACCAATGACCGTTGTTATGGAAAAGGATGTGTTGACACAACGGGTTGAGAATTTCCTTTGAAAATTTTGGCAACTTTGTCACGATGAGGACAGTCTCGGTTTGCACTGTGGTTGTTTCTCAGTAGCAGGTGGTTGTGTTTATGTTTTTGTTTTTTCAGTTGGATTATTGTTTTTCTTTGGTTTATTTTTAGTCTTCTTTTCCCCCCCTGACTGTTATGGAGAAACAAATTGAACTATATTTATGTCATATATTTGAGTCAAGGTGGAGCTAGATGAGAGTGTAGTCGATCTGGTAGTGGGAGAAGGATCTGAATGAGTAGTTTTACCGGTCGACTATTAACTAGAATGGGTTTTGATAGAACCAATAACTCCATCTACATGTGCGGTGGAGGATGGTTTTGATGGGTCTGTTGATGGATGAGGAGAGCTTGGAATCAAATTATACAAAGCACCAGATTGGGAGTACACCAAGTCCAGATACTGGGCATGAGAAATGGATTTCTCTTTCGTAATGACACCACCCATGGCTATGTCACGAGCAATAGGGGCTAGAAGATATTTGTGAACCACTTAGCCATCAATTGATCAGGAATGGTTTCTTTGATCAACCTTCATCATCATCTCCACTCATGAACATGACAAAATATGTGTATGGAGTTGGTTTGACAAAGGGAGGTCAACAGTTTTGTGACAGTCTCATAACGAATAGGAAATTGGAAGTGAGTAAGAAAATACATGGAGAGGAAATTAAAGTCCTGAAAGGTTCCACGTTGAAGCTCAATGTACCATTTGGTTGTTGAACCCGTAATCATACACTGTAAAAGACGTAACTAGATAGAATCATCCATTAGTGATTTTGATGAAAACCATAGATGAAAAGTCACAACGTGGTTATTAGGGTCTTCACTAGGTTTACCGTCAAATTTTGGAATATCTGAACGTAATTTATCAGGAATAACTAGCCAAAAAGGAAAATGTAAAATGGGATCATTAGTCAAACTCGACAAATCCAATAGATCTAGAGTTGCTAAGAATGATAGCTGTTGATTGATTTGAGGATGATACTGGTGTGGAATAGGAACACTAGTAGGACCGTAAACGGGTTGTGGTGGATAGTTGTAGCTAGTCGGTCCTCCCATATACTGTTGATGTTGACTAGTAAACATGGGATTTGTCTGTTGAGGAATATGCATAAAATACAGGGGAAAACCTATTTTCCCCTGGGGAGGATACCCAGTGTAACCCAGGGGAGGATAGTTTCCTTGGTTGGTTTGAGGTGGATAACTAGTTTTCCCTTGAGGAGGGTAAATAGGTTGTTCCTGAGGAGGGTAATGGTTTTACCCTTGGGGAGAAAAAGATTGTTGACCTTGAGGACCCCATGTAGGATTAGGGACCCCTGGAAAGGGTTGTTCAGAGTGCAGTCCAGAAGGATTGGGATTTCAAATTCCTCCTTGCAGGTTAGGTTTTGATGGCCCTCCTTCATGTTGTTGATGAAACATACCTCCCTGGGGTGGTCCCCAAAATTTTGAGGGGGTTTCTATGAAAGAAGTTTGATATGCCCCCCCTGCCAAAGGTTGTGTACCAACTAAGGTTTGACTAGTGAAATGGGGTTTCCCCCCAGTATGAACTTGTGTATTGAAGGATGGTTACCCTCTGGTAGGGATGTGTCCACCTGAGGAGGGTTCCCCCCCAATAGGGATTTGTCCCCCAATTGGATCGTGTTGTGTGGAAGGGTTCTGCATCCTATTGTGTGAATGTGTCCCAACAGGATTATGTGGAGTGTACAAGTTGTAGTTTGAAGAGGGATTTCGGGAGTAAATATCAAGGTACTTTGGACATGACTGGGAAACATGACTCATGGTGCACTGTGAACCTGTCCTAGAGTGTTAGTAGTGTGGATTATTTGTTCGACAGGACGGTCGACAATTTGACTTGATGGTCCTTCCTCTGCACCTGTGGTGATAGATATATTTGGAGAGTTAAAAGGTGGTCAACTAAAATTGAATTTTTCATATAGGTCATGTCCCGATGGAGTTCTCCATATATAAAGAACAAGTGTTTGTTGCAGATATTCCATTCCAATGGAATGGACAGGGGTAGTGTATTCATTGTTAAAATTCGGTTGTATCAGTTCTATGTCTAATTGATTATACGACCTTGACGATAAGCTAGGGTGATCCTCTACTATGATGTTTCTTGAAAAATCCAACCAGAGAAGGAGTGGATCTATAGGAAGGCATAAATTTGGGTCTTTAGGAAGAGTGAGAATATTCTTGAATTGCGACCAAATCTCTCTTCAGGTTTGGTAGCAAAGGAGTAGCAACACTCCCAACATCTGAATGGTTCTCAACCTCTTCATGGTAAATTTCTTCAGGAGAGTTAGGAGGAAGGGGTTAGTATCCTTCTGGAGGAAACCCCTACATCCTCTGTGATCTACAAAGACCTTTATCAGCCACATTACCAATTGTTAAGGACAAATAAAAATAGAAAAACAACACTCGCTAAAAAATCTAGAAAACCAACAAGCAAACAATGCCTTCTCTAAATGAACGTACTAGTTGGTGATGAAATATAACATCCCATGATCAGAGTGAGAAGGGGATAGGATATGAGTGGGTGGATTAGTTACGTTGGTGAATTTCTTAACAGACATACACCTTGGTGCAAGTTCTATCATGGTTTTATCCACGGGTTACCCTCCAAGGAGCCCAAGTGAGTTTGACCAACGTCTATTCCAGGTACAATGAAGACTTCCCTTCACTGTCACCTTGTGTGAGGACCCTAAATATTGTGGCTAGTAAGGATGCCAACTCACAGTCAGCCTCTGGGTGGGTACAGTCAAACGTTGAGTCCAAACATATGGGTAGGATATGAAGTATGAAATCCTTCAAGAGAACTGAGGACAAGTGTACCGATAAACTCCAGAGGACCTCGAACGAATTAAGAATTCACAAAGCTCCAAGACCAAATGAAAACAGTTGAATGATGCAGGAGCATCCACACCTCATCAAGCGAGCCAACGCGTGGAGCAAGGAAAAGACAGCTAGACAAATGAACAAACTTCTTTTTAAATTTCACCTTGATGTGGTTGCGCCAAGCATTAAAGAGTTAATGTAATGAAGCGCACTTGTATTGTATAATAGATAAGAAGGAATTTATTAGTTTTAATGCTGTTAGATAGGAATTTATTGTAGATTTGATAGTTGTAGAGTTGAGAGGGCAAACAGAATATAGGCACCCTCCTTTGTATTATTGTATCATTCAAAATCATTCATTCAGGAGCAAGAGAAGAACAGAGAAGAGAACTTGTGGAGAGCCCTCATGTATAGATTGGATTAATAGAAAGAGCTTTTGATTCAATTTCATGACTAGTGTTGTTTTCTTTGTGTATGTTGCTTATATGCTTGTGAATGTTTGTTTCCTTTGTATGCATTTGCTGTGAATATGTTGTGCATGTGTTTTCAGAGATTTCTTGAAACCTGAAAGAGAGAAGAATGAGTTTCAATTGTTTCTCTATTTGAGTCAAGAGATTCCTGCATAGAGTGCAGATTGAATTCCTCCGCATAGAGTGCGTTGAGGGGACTCAGCAGTTAAGCCTTCATTCTCGTTCACCCAGAAGTTAAATTGGGTCGAGGAAGCGTGCAGGTGAAGTGCGGGCCAAGGTTGAAGTCTCAACAGTTTGTCTGAGCAAAGGAAGACACGGTTCACTGTGGCTGTGAGTGCATAGAGTCTGAAGGATCCAACACTTTGAGAGCTGTTGGAGGTTCGTTGTGAAATCGCTGGTGGAATCTCTGAAGGAGTCAGAGGGACCAAGCTCAGGAGGGATAGTTCCGTTGTGAACGTCACAGGAACAGATCCAGGTGAGATTCGAACTAAGAAAAGCCTTGGAGCAGGAGAAATTCCCAAGGAGGAGAATCAATGGGCAGGATTCACAGAGTAGAATCACGAAGTCCCACTGACCGTTAGATCGCAGAGAAGTTGTGGGGAAGTTAACCCAGGAGCCATCGCATATCATCATATCGGGGCTTGCGAATACGAGAGTTTTGAACTCGTTGAATTCGCGATTGCCGATTTCCCAAATCAACGGGAACCGTCGATCAGAGCAAGGATAGGTGGCACGAGATCCCAGGGAGTCGGGATTCGACACTTCGGTGTTTTCAAAGTCGAAAGAACCTCGGAGGATCAGCGAAATCCCAAAGTGCGACGGGTCCCACGGTGATAGTGTGGGGTGTTGACAGGTTTCATCGGAGTTCGGCGTTCGGGGATTTATGTTGCAAAGGAATTGGGAACGGAGAAATCGCGATTCCACAATCCCCGATCGCACGAGAGAAGGGGGTGACGTGGTGCAGGATTTGCGCACGTGTATATTGGCATTCGGGGTTTGGTGATTTGCGAGGAGAGTGGATCACGACACCACAATCACCGATTTCCCGATAGAGGAATCCCCGACGGAAGAAGGACCGTTGACTTTTGACCATCGGGTTTCGGGGAAGTAAAAGACCCGATACCTTGAGCGTTGAACTCATGAACTCACGAGTTCTGATTTCCCGATAAGTAAGGGGAAGGTCGTCAAAGGAGTGTTGTGGGTAGTAAAAACTCCCAAGAGGGAGTTGGAAGAGCTTTGACTCTTCAGGCCTGAGAAACGAAGAAGGTCCTGGTGAGAGCAGGGTGGAACCATGAGGGTAGCACACACACTGCGTCAAGTGGTATAAGAGCTTGGATTCTTTTCTTTCTGAAGCAGGGACAGGGAATACACCATGCCGCCGAGGAGAGAGAGGCAATCGCCTGATCATGAATACAGGGATGCCCGAAGAAGAGGAAGACCGACAGGGAATCCAGAGATGGAGCAACAGATACGAGATCTCAGGGCGAGACTCGAAGAGATGGAGACCACTCAAAGGCGCGGAGTCGGCACTAGAGAGTTCAGCGATTCCGAGGTGGAAGAGGAAGCTGGAAATGATGCTGAAGAGGTCTTAGCAGAGGATGCCTCGACAGAGAGGTTGATCAGGGCCATTTCTAGGATGAGCTCAAAGACAAAGATGGACATTCCCGTCTATGAGGGAAGTCTAAATGCAGAAGAGTTGCTGTATTGGATCCGAGCACTCGACACCTACTTTGATTATGAGGATATCTAAGAGGAAAAGAAGGTTAGGCACACTGTCACTAAGTTGAAGGGACATGCAGCCTTATGGTGGGATGAATTGCAGGCGGATAGGCGCTGCAAAGGAAAACCGAAGATCAAAAGCTGGGACATGATGATTGCTAAGATGAAAGCGAAATTCATCCCAAGAGATTACCAGATCACTCTGTTTAGGCAGATACAGAACCTGAGACAGAAGATGATGACGGTGAAGGAGTACACCGAACAATTTTACAGGCTCAACATCAGAGCAGGTCACCGGGAGAGTGATGACGAGAAGGTGGAAAGATACCTGAATGGCTTGAGGTATGACATTCAGGATGAATTAAGTATGGTCACCATCCGAACAGTTGAGGATGCGTACCAGATGGCTCTAAAAGCCGAAGAGAAGCTGAGCCACAAGAAGGGACAGCGAGGGCGAGGTAGGAGTCATCCCCGAGGCAAGACAATTTCCCAAGAACGAACCCAAAATCCCAAGGAGGATTGGAAGAGGCCTCAGGGAAAAGCTGAAAAAGGTGGAACCTCACAACAAAGGCAGCAATATGCTGAGTCGAGGAGGCAGCATACAGAGCAGGGTGGTGTATATGCTGACGCCAACGCTATTCCTCGTACCCGAGGTAGAGGAAGAGGCAGAGGAGGAATTATCACTCATTTTACGTGTGGAAAAGACGGACACAAAGTCGTGGACTGTCCAGACAGGAAAATGGACAGAGGGAAAGCTCACGTCGCAGAGGCGCAGAGGCGTGATGTGGAGGATGAAGACACTGGAAGTGGGAAGTCACTGACAGTGCACAAAGTTCTCTTGAAACCTAAGAAAGAGGTGGAGGACACAGCTCATAGAACGAGACTATTCCGAACCACGTGCAATACCAAGGGCTAGAAATACAAGGTCATAGTGGACAGCGAAAGCACCGATAATCTCGTTTCGACCGAGATGGTGGAGAAATTGGAGCTGGAAACGAACAATCACCCGAGTCCATATAAAGTGTCATGGCTGCAGAAAGGACACCAGGTATGTGTTACGAAACAATGCTTGGTCAAATTTAAAATGGGTGAATATAAGGATGAGATTTTGTGTGATGTCATTCCCATGGACGTATGCCATATATTATTGGGAATACCATGGCAGTATGACCGAAATGTTGTTCATGATGGGAGAATGAACACATACACCTTGGAGAAGGATGGGAAAACACACACATTGCTTCCGATCAAAGATAAGGAAGTGAAACCAGAAGTGAACAGCATGATACTTCTTATGAGTGGGAAAGAACTTCTCACAGAGATGGAGAAGAATGAATATCCACAATTCTTTGTTGTCAGGAAACCGAGAATTGTCCTGACAAGCACAAGAGTGGATGACTTGCCGGAGGAGATTCAGGAACTATTGGGAGAGTTCGCTGATATCATCGTGGACGAACTACCTCGTTCGCTGCCACCGATGCAGAGTGTGAGTCACCACATCGATCTCATACCCGAAGCCAGCCTGCCAAACAAAGCTGCGTACAGGTTGACGCCTCAGGAGAACGAGGAAGTCAAAAGGCAAGTGCAGGATTTGCTGGATAAAGGACTAGTGAGGGAGAGCCTTAGTCCGTGTGTTGTTCCGACAGTATTAAGTTCGAAGAAGGATGGAGGCTGGAGGATGTGTACAGACTCCAGAGCGATAAATAAGATCACCATCAAATACAGATTTCCACTGCCAAGAATGGACGATCTGATGGATTGCCTGAGTGGGGCCAATTATTTCTCAAAGATTGATCTCAAGAGCGGATATCATCATATCCAGATGAGAGAGGGAGATGAGTGGAAAACAACGTTCAAAACAAACGAGGGTTTTTATGAATGGCTGTTCATGCCGTTCGGTTTGACAAACACGCCGAGCACTTTTATGAGGTTGATGAATGAAGTCCTGCGGGAATTCATTGGCAAGTTTGTGGTCGTATACCTGGACGACATATTAATTTTTAGTAAAACAAAGGCTGAACACTTGAGGCATTTAGCCATTGTAATAAGAAGGCTACAGCAGGAGAAGCTGTTGATCAATTTGAAGAAGTGTTCATTCATGTAGACAGAGATCATTTATTTGGGTTTTGTAATTTCAGCTAATGATTTGAAGATGGATCCTGAAAAGGTGGAAGTAATCAGGAATTGGCCATCGCCGAGAAATATTTTCGAGGTAAGAAGTTTCCATGGACTCGCTAGTTTCTACAGGAAATTCATTCGGAATTTCAGTGGAATTAGCGCTGCAATGATGGACACCATGAAGAAGCGGCATAAAGTTTTTCACTAGACAGCGGAGGCTGAGAAAAGCTTCAATCTGTTGAAGAGGAAGATCACAGAGCAACCAATTCTAGTGTTGCCTGATTTCCGGAAAACATTCCAAGTGAAGTGTGATGCGAGTGGATATGCTGTTGGAGGGGTCCTGAGTCAAGAGGACAGACCTGTTGCATATTACAGCGAGAAGATGGATGATGCAAAGCTGAAATACTCCACGTACGATAAAGAATTCTATGCCATCATACAGGCATTGAAGAAGTGGAGGCATTATTTGATACCCAAGGAGTTCGTATTGTACAGTGATAACCATGCATTGCAGTTTGTAAGTCAGCAGGAGAAGCTAAATCAAAAGCATGCGAAGTGGGTGGAATACATGCAGAATTTCACATTTGTCATCAAGCACATTTCAGGGACTGCTAACAAAGTGGTTGACGCTTTGAGCAGGAAATGCTTGTTGCTACAGGAGTTTCGAGTCAAAACCTTGGGTTTTGAAAATCTAAAAGATATGTATGTAGGTGATGCAGACTTCGGGGAAGCATACGAAGCAGCCAAGAACCCAGTTCTTAGGGATCGGAGCCCATGGATGGAATAAATGATCCAAGAAGGATTGTTGTTCAAGGGCAATCAACTATGCATACCGAGTTGCTCCATGAGGGAGAATTTGGTGAGAGAAAAGCACAGTGGGGGCTTAGCAGGTCATTTCGGACATGACAAAACGTTCGCCAAGCTGAGCGAATCATATTATTGGTCGGGGATGCGCATTGACGTAAAGAGGTTTGTTGAAAGTTGCAGGATATGTCAACACGCGAAGGGCCGAAAGTAGAATGCTGGGTTTTATCAGCCATTGCCTGTACCTGAAAGACCATGGGAGGCGATCAGTATGGATTTTGTGTTGGGTTTGCCGAGGACACAGCGAGGAGTTGATTCCGTCTTCGTGGTGGTGGATAGGTTTTCGAATATGGCACATTTTATTCCATTTCATAAGACCAGCGATGCGACCCACATCGCGAACTTGTTTTTTAAAGAAATCGTCAGATTGCATGGGTTGCTGAGAAGCATAGTCTCGGATCGGGATACCAAGTTCATAGGTCACTTTTGGAGGACGCTATGGAAAAAGCTGGGAACTAATTTGGCATTTATCTCAGCTTACCATCCACAAACAGATGGGCAGACCGAGGTGGTCAACAAAAGTTTGGGAGATTTACTGAGAAGCCTAGTGGTGGAGCACCACAGCAGTTGGGACCAGATATTGCCACAGGCAGAATTTGTGTACAACGATTCTGTGAATCGGATTACAGGTAAGAGCCCATTTCAAATTTGATATGGGACACAGCCAAGGGGAGTTTCTGAGCTCAGGGAGTCAGAACAAGATGAAACTAGTAGCGTGAGGGCTGAAGAGTTCACGGAGGTGATGTAGGAACTTCATAGTCAGGTGAAGCAGCGGCTACAGAAGGCAAATCAAGAGTGTAAGCGCAGAGCCGATCAGAGAAAGAGACAACTTCAGTTTGAAGTTGGGGACATGGTTCTGGCACACTTAAGGAAGGAAAGGTTCCCGAAGGGAACATATAACAAGCTCAAGATGAAGAAGATCGGACTGTGCAAAGTCCTGAAGAAATTCGAGGAGAACACATACGAGCTTGAGTTGCCAGAGGGCATCGGAATATCTCCAATTTTCAATGTTTCGTATTTATACCCATACAGGGATGGAGAAGCAGAGGCTGGAACTGAGGAACCAGTAGTCCAGTGGCAGAAACAACTACCAGCAGCAGAAAAGCCTCAGACGGAGCGTATACTGGACAAGCGAGTAGGCAAAAAGACCAGAAGAAAGCAATATTTTGAATACCTGGTAAAATGGAAGAATCATCCAGTGGAGGATGCCAGCTGGGAGACAGAAGTAGTGATACATAAACATGGGCAGACTGTGCAGGAGATCATGGACAGGAGCCCATGAAATCTTTTGAGCCAAGGAGTATGATGCAGGAGCATCCACACCTCATCAAGCGAGCCAGCGCGTGGAGCAAGGAAAAGACAGCTGGACAAACCAACAAACTTCTTTTTGAATTTCACCTTGATGTGGTTGCGCCAAGCATTAAAGAGTTAATGTAATGAAGCGCACTTGTATTGTATAATAGATAAGAAGGCATTTATTAGTTTTAATGCTGTTAGATAGGAATTTATTGTAGATTTGATAGTTGTAGAGTTGAGAGGGCAAACGGAATATAGGCACCCTCCTTTGTATTATTGTAGCATTCAAAATCATTCATTCAGGAGCAAGAGAAGAACAGAGCAGAGAACTTGTGGAGAGCCCTCATGTACAGATTGGATTAATAGAAAGAGCTTTTGATTCAATTTCATGACTGGTGTTGTTTTCTTTGTGTATGTTGCTTATATGCTTGTGAATGTTTGTTTCCTTTGTATGCATTTGCTGTGAATATGCTGTGCATGTGTTTTCAGATATTTCTTGAAACCTGAAAGAGAGAAGAATGAGTTTCAATTGTTTCTCTGTTTTAGTCAAGAGATTCCTGCATAGAGTGCAGATTGAATTCCTCTGCATAGAGTGCGTTGAGGGGACTCAGCAGTTAAGCCTTCATTCTCGTTCACCCAGAAGTTAAATTGGGTCGAGGAAGCGTGCAGGTGAAGTGAAGGACAAGGTTGAAGTCTCAGCAGTTTGTCTAAGCAAAGGAAGACAGGGTTCACTGTGGCTGTGAGTGCACAGAGTCTGAAGGATCCAACACTTTGAGAGTTGTTGGAGGTTCGTTGTGAAATCGCTGGTGAAATCTATGAAGGAGTCAGAGGGACCAAGATCAGGAGGGATAGGTCCGTTGTGAACGTCACAGGAACAGACCCAGGTGAGATTCGAACTAAGAAAAGCCTTGGAGCAGGAGAAATTCCCAAGGAGGAGAATCAACGGGCAGGATTCGCAGAGTAGAATCACAAAGTCTCGCTGACCGTTAGATCGCGGAGAAGTTGTGGGGAAGTTAACCCAGGAGCCATCGCATATCGGCATATCGGAGCTTGCGAATATGAGAGTTTTGAACTTGTTGAATTCGCGATTTCCGATTTCCCAAATCAACGGGAACCATCGATCAGAGCAAGGACAGGTGGCATGAGATCCCAGGGAGTCGGGATTCGGCACTTCGGTGTTTTCAAAGTTGAAAGAACCTCGGAGGATCAGTGAAATCCCAAAGTGCGACGGGTCCCATGGTGATAGTGTGGGGTGTTGACAGGTGTCATCGGAGTTCGGTGTTCAGGGATTTACGTTGCAAAGGAATTGGGAATGGAGAAATCGCGATTCCGTGATCCTCGATCGCACGAGAGAAGGGGGTGACGTGGTGCAGGATTTGTGCACGTGTATATCGGCATTCGGGGTTCGGTGATTTGTGAGGAGAGTGGATCACGACACCACAATCGCTGATTTCCCGATAGAGGAATCCTCGACGGAAGAGGGACCGTTGACTTTTGACCATCGGGTTTCAGGGAAGTAAAAGACCCAATACCTTTAGCGTTGAACTCGCGAACTCGCGAGTTCCGATTTCCCGATAAGTAAGGGGAAGGTCGTCCAAGGAGTGTTGTGGGTAGTAAAAACTCCCAAGAGGGAGTTGGAAGAGCTTTGACTCTTCGGGCCTGAGAAACGAAGAAGGTCCTGGTGAGAGAAGGGTGGAACCGTGAGGGTAGCACACACACTGCGTCATTGAACCTCAAGATGAACCCCCAATATACGATCTAACTACTACGAACGATTAAGCCTCGGAGCGATAATCTTCATTTCTCTCTTGGATGCGACCTCCTACATAACCCTTGCGTGAGAGGGGGATCCCAGCTATTCTTATAAGAAAATTGGATTTACTCTCCCTATCGTTGTTGGAAGATTGGTTGTTGTCATTGATGTCAACCCTAGTCATGGGTTTTGGACTGCAAGATTGATGAAGGTATTTGGACATGAAGGAAAATGAACATGTAGATACAACACCCATGGATGGATAATATACATCATGTTGTTTTCGGTGGTATGTGGCATGTCACGTGGATCCTCATAGTTGAGGAGAAATGAATTTTTGAAGATGACAAAGTGAATTGAAGAAGGAAGTACATGTAGGCCCTGAAGATAATTAAAGAAAAGAATTACAAAATAAGAAAATGTTAGGTCAGTCCTAACATTACAAGGAAGTGACATAAATGGTATAAATAAACATCATTATACATTCATTTGATACAAGTCAAATTTCATAGGTAATAAGAAGAAAAGAAGTCTGGATTTCAAGGGAGGATGAAGTCTTTTGGTGATGTGTTCTAAGGTATGTTATTTTCAGGTCATCTTACCATTTTTGCTATAATTTTTTTTCTATAACGATTCAAATGGTGAAATCGCTATGGTATTGAGAAGAAATATCTAGGTACCTCTGGTAAACATTTCAGCTCTTGATTCGCTATAATTATGGAGATACACTATGTGGAAGATAGAGTTTGTGACCAGTCTTGAAACTAGTCAATAAACAAGTGTTCCGGGTAAAACAGTCATAACTTATTCATCGAGAATCCAAATGAAGTGGGACAGATTTCATTGGAAAGAGTACATAATTTAATTTCTTGTGTGTGAGTTTCATAATTGTATGTTAATTATTGAGTGCAGGGAATTCTGTGCAAGTTCACTCTCCTGAATAGACCAGAATTGAATAAAGTCTACCATTCTTTCTATAACCTCTTTTTGGGGAGGATTCAAGGAGT
>JZKD02S2419409.1:251681-267426 GCA_000966675.3 Picea glauca | reverse complement strand
CTGTTTTGCTTCCCTACTTGGCAGGGTTTACACATTGAATCTTGGGGCTTTGATATCCTCGGAAGATCTTTTACTACCTCGAGTTTTTTGAGTTTGATTAAGTGGTCAAAGTTTATATGTCCAATTCTCCTATGCCATAGCCAACTTTCATCATGTCTTCTTAGATGCCATTCTTCTCTATTTTCTTTCAGCACATATACATTATTTTCTGTCCTTATGCCTTTGGCCACCACTTGTCCCGAGGTTACAGATTTTATCTTGCAGTCCTTAGATGTGAACACCACTTCACATCCTCTGTCACACATTTGACTTACACTGAGTAGATTATGTTTCAACCCATCTACAAGGAGAACTTCTTGGGATTTTCCTTTTCCATTACTTAAGCTCACCATCCCTTTGCCCTTTATTTTTCCTGGAACATCATTTCCAAAAGTTTCGTTTCCTGATTTTCTTTCAATTAGAGATAGAAACTTGCCTTTCTCTCCCGTCATGTGTTTGGAGCATCCACTGTCTATATACCAAGTATTCATTCTTCTTTGAGAGGACAACACTAATCCACACTTGTCACTTTCCTTCTTCCTCCAAAACTTAACATTTTCAGCAGGGGATTTGGAATCTGGTTCATATTCCCTTAGACGACAGTCTATAGATTTGTGTCCATAGTTATGAAAGATGTAGCATTCAATCTCATTGTTCAATAGGTCAAACTTATTGGTGCAGCGTTGTCTACTCATTGACTGTTGATTATTTCTTGACCTCTTTAGTTGCATATCCCTGGACTTAATTTGGCAATTGGCAATCAGTGAAGGTTTTTTACTTGGCTGCATCATTCTTTGTTGTGGCAAGTATTTATTCCTTTGAAATATTAATTTCTCATATCTAAGTCTTAAGGAACAATTTACATCTTTGTGACCAAAATTAGCACAGTAGTAACAATAGCCATAGAAAAATTCTTTGTACCTGGAAAATGGTTGTCTTCTTTGAGAAAATCGATTTCTTCCAGGCTAATGACGTCTTTCAGCAGTGAGCGCATTACTTCTTTGTTCTACAAATTCAGATCTGGCATAATTTACCTTACTCGACCTGGGCGGCTGATTGTCTTCCTTTGTTTCTGCAGGTTTTTTATTGTCATTGGTTGTACTCTTGACAAACTTGATGGGTTCTTCATTTCTTGGCTTACCACTACTTGATCCCTCTTCATAACCCAAGCCAGTTTTCATATTTGGATTCCTTTGTTGATTCAGAATGGTGGCCAATCCTTTTGAGGCTTTGATACTTGACAGATTTTGATTATACAAGGATTGAAACTTCTCCATTTCTTTCCTCGTTTTCACTACTTCTTGTTCTAATGCTTCACTTCTTGCATTCTTTTCTGATAGCTGCTATTTTAGAATATCTTCGATTTTCTTCTCCTCTTCCAATTCTACTTTTAGTAAGACAAGGTCTTCATCAGGTTCTTTACTGTCTTTCTCGAACTGTATTAACAATTGTCTTTGCTTTCTGTTCTTGATTCTTAGTCTATCAATCTCTTCCAGTACACTAATCAGTTCTCCTTCCAAGTCAACCACAGCTTCTTCTTCATCACTCCCTGTGATTTTATTATCATAATCCTCTTTGGCCATAAGTATGAATTCATTTAGTTTATCTTCAATAGAGGAGTCATTTTCATCATCATCTAAAGGATCATCATCATTGTTTACGCACATACTTTTCTTCTTAAAGTTTTTCTCTTTAAATAAATTTCTGTGTTTGTACTTCTCCTCATCATCACATGTCTGATCCTTTCCTTTGTGGGGACATTTATTTACAAAATGACCTATCCTACCACAGTTGAAACATTTGAAGGGAATTTTACCTTTGTATTTTCCTGATCCCTTCTTCAGTCTCTTCACAAATTTTGCTTCAATTTCATCGAGCTCAGAATCCTCATTCTTGTCTGCTTTAAATGATGCTTCTATGGAGGTGGGTTTATCTTTAACTATTCTCATTTCATATGCAGTCAATGTTCGTAGTAGTTGATCAAACTCCAAGGTTTTTAGATCATTAAGTTCTTCTATAGTAGAGACCTTTGGGTTGAACCTATCTGGGAGAGATCTCAAGATTTTCTGAACTAAAGAAGGTTCATCAATTGTTTCACCAAGTGCCTTCGTTGCATTTACCATTTATTCTACTCTCAGAAAGTATTTTCCAACAGTTTCATCTTCCTTCATCTTCAACTGTTCAAACTGTATTCTGTAGGTTTGAAGCTTTGCATGCTTTACCTTCTCATTACCCTCATAATTGCTAATGAGTTTGTCCCACATTTATTTGGAAGTTCCTAGGTGCATAACTTTTACGAATTCTGCTTCTGCAAGCCCACTCAAGATAACATTCATAGCCTTAGCGTTGAAGGTAAATTCTAGTTTGTCATCCTTATTAGCTAGCACAACTGGCTTTACATAACTAGTATCTACCACATCCCAGACATCCGCACCTAACGAAATTATGTAGGTTCTCATTCTAACTTTACAGAAGGCAAAGTTTGTTCCATTGAACAGAGGGGCCTTATTGGTTGAATTTCCTTCATGGCTTGACATGTTTAATCTCTAGGATCTACCCTTAGATAAAAGGGGTTGGCTCTGATACCAATTGTTGGACAACTGAGAGGGGGGGTGAATCAGTTGTCACCGAGCTTAAACAATTATGATTCTTTTAAAATATTTATAAGGCATTCAATGATGATCACAATAATGCAGGGAAATAAACAATGACACATTCAACATCAGTCACATATATGAGAAACACAGAGACAGATATTTCCCAAGGAAACCCATACAGGGTAAAAACCTCTTCTTCTTTATATGATAATTATTATTTACATTCTTTACATTATAATACATATGAGAACCAACTCATTGTGAGGCTACAACCTCTGTTTTGAAAACTGCAACTTGTTGAGAGCACCGACTCTCTATTTTTCTCTAGCACCCACTAGAAGGAAGCACCAACTCCTTGGTTCTCTAGCACCAACTAGAAGGAAGCTACAACTCCCTGTGTTCAAGCACCCACTTGAACCTCTGGGGACAACAGTCCTCCCTAGCACCTCCCTACCACCCTGTATTATGAATATGAAATACTGAAACCTATTACAATGATATAGTGTTCAATAACAACTTACCAGTCTCATCACTATTCTACTGCATTTTGTTGCCTCACTGCCTTCCTGCACACCTGACTTGCATTGTCTACTCTTCTACCTTTTATGCTCTATGTTCCATGTCCATTCACTACACAGTTCCTCTTCTGTTCAATTCAGCTGCTGCACTTCCCTCCTCCTTCACGCATGAATCACCTTCAACAACAACAACCACAACAACTCCAACAACAACCACATCTCTTCTTTGTACCGTGTATATATAGCTTCTGTGCATCTTGTGCATGCAATATTCGCCATTCCTATGCATGCTCATACCGTGCCAATCTCCTCCACATCTCAAGTTCTCTGAGTGATCATCATTGCGACTCTTCATCTTCTTTGGAAGTTCAACCCCTGTGTCTATCATCACTAGGTGTTATGCTGAGATTCCTTTTTCTCTCTGGTAGTTGAGACTCTTCATATTGTCTGTTATAGTCGAGCTCATCCTTTCTATTTCAGTTACGATCTCCAACCCTCATCCAGCTATCAATTTCCTCCACGAATCATCTTCATTCCACTGGCAGATTCCATGTAACTCGTCATCTCCTCTGGAAATCACATAGAAGTCTCTTCCATCAATGGTTTCTAGCAGTTACACTGTGAGAATCAAAATTAGCCCTCCGATCGTGCTCATGTTCACCTCCATCATTGGATTAACTCTGATGATTTCCTTCGTTATTTACCCGTTTCACACTTTCGCAATTTGGAGATTCTACGATGAGACATCTTGAGTCTCCATGTCACGAGTTCCGAAACTCTGAAAAGGAGATTTTCTGCACTGGATCCTTCCTTTATATGACCATGGCTATGAACAAGCACGTGTTCATAATGTTCTTTTCATGATTTTTCATTTCACCTTTTCGTTAATTCCGTTGTGGAGTTTCTCGACTTTCCAGGTCGCGATCCCCGAAACGCCGAAAGGAAGTTTGTCTGCACGTACTCTTCTCTTCAGCTCTTTGATGGTGTGACCACCGGTTGAGACCATGCGCTTATGCATAAAGAGCTTTTGCGATTTCATATTTCATGAATCTGGATATGAGGCACCTCGACTCTCCAAGTCGTGATCCTCAAAACCCTGAAATGGAGCTTATCTGAACTGACTCCTCCCCTTCTTGTGACCACCGACGGTGACCACAGACTGTGCCAAAAAGGCACTTCATATTTCATGAGTTTATAAACTTCATCGAGTCTGATCGATGGTTGAAATCTCCATAAATCCGACAGTCCAGATCTTATCGTGATATCACATCTCGCTATTCATTAGATGGAGGTTCTCGTTACTCCAAGTCGCGATAGGCGAAACTTTGAGATGGAGCTCAGATCGATGGTCCACGTTCTTGGTGAATTGATGATCCATATCTTATCGTGAATTCACATCTCGCGGTTCGTTAGATGGAGGTTCTTGTCACTCCAAGTCACGATAGGCGAAGCTCCGAGATGGAGCTTAAATCAATGGTCCAGAACCCTTGGTGATATGATGGTCCAGATTTTATCGTGAGTTCACATCTCACGATTCTTGTGATGGAGGTTCTCGTCACTCCAAGTCGTGATACGTGAAACTCCGAGATGGAGCTTTGACATGCTTTGATCTTCTGCCACGCGTCCCTCTTGGATAAATGGTCAAGATTTTATCGGGACTTCGCAACTCCACGAGCCTTCATTGTGCCTGATTAACAATCCATATTTGGCCTCGATCTAATGGTTGAGATTATTTTGGGATTTCTCATATTGCAAATTCGAGAAGTTAGGGAACCCCGTTCCTTTGACTTTCCAATCAGCAACATGACAATCTTCCGCCACCTGTCCTCTTGATCAATGGTCCACAACTATCCCCGATGGACGGCCAGTATTCCTTCACAGTTTTGGAGAGTTGGATGACTCTTGGACTTATCCTCCTTGCATATTCACCATATCTAATGGCTATTGAGCCTTTGTAGATACCCCAGATCCTACGGCCTATATCTTCTTGCGATTTCGCCACTTTGCGATTTCTCTACTTCACGATTTCATCCACCTTCGCGATTTCGTCGCTTCGCAATTTCGTCCACCTTGCGATTTCATCTCTTTGTGATTTCACCACGTCGGTGGTGAAGTGTTTCAACACTTCAACTCCCACTGATCTTTGCCATCGTTGTTCTTTCCATCAATGACAAGCTTAGTCCCAACTGTAAACCTTCCAACACTCTTGAAGTTGGAGAAAGAGGTAGAGAACCCAGCCCAAAGAGACAGTCTGTTTAGGAATGCTTGCAAAACTAAAGATAGGGTATGCAAGGTCATAGTGTACAGCGGTAGCACAAACAATCTTGTATCTACAGAGATGGTAGAAAAGCTGGAGTTGGAAACTGTTGTACATCCAAGCCCATACAGAGTTTTGTGGCTACAAAAAGGACATCAGGTAAATGTCACTAAACAGTGTTTAGTTGAATTTAAAATAGGAGGATATAAGGATGAAATATTATGTGATGTCATTCGCATGGATGTTTGTCATATATTGTTGGGTATACCGTGGCAATATGATAGAAATGTGATTCATGATGGGAGAAAGAACACGTACACCCTAGAAAAAAATGGGAGGACACACATGTTGTTACCGATTAAGGATAAAGAGGTGAAAACAGAAATGAGAAACACTCTACTTCTCATGAGTGGGAAGGAACTTCTTAATGAGGTTAAGAAGAAGGAAGACACACAATTTGTTGTGGTCAGGAAGCCCAAAATTGTTTTGACCAGTACAAGGATAGATGATTTACCAGAAGAAATCCAGAAGTTGTTGGAAGAGTTTGATGATATGGTAGTGGACAAACTACCTTGTTCGTTGCCACCTATCAAAAGTATAAGCCATCACATCAATCTTATACCTAGAGCCATTTTACCAAACAAAGCTGCGTACAGGTTGACGCTGTAGGAAAATGAGGAAGTCAAGAGATAGGTCCAGGACTTAATGGACAAGGGATTGATTTGAGAGAGCTTGAGTCCATGTGATGTTCCAATAGTGCTCAGCCCAAAGAAAGATGGAGGTTGGAGGATGTGTACAGACTCAAGGGAAATCAATAAGATTACCATCAGATATAGGTTTCCATTTCCAAGGATGGACGACTTGATGGATTGCTTGAGTGGAGCAAGATTCTTTTCAAAGATTGATTTGAAAAGCAGGTATCGTCAAATTCGAATGAGAGAAGGTGATGAATGGAATACAACATTCAAGACGACTGAGGGGCTGTATGAATGGCTTGTTATGCCATTTGGCTTAACAAATGAACCTAGTACCTTCATGATATTGATGAATGAAGTCCTAAAGGATTTAATGAGAAATTCGTCATTGTATATCTTGACGATATATTAATTTTCACCGAAATAGAAGAAGAACATTTAAAGAATTTAGCTGCAGTAATGAGGATATTACAGCAAGAGAAATTGTTGATAAACATGAAGAAATCATCATTTATGAGGACATAACTCATTTATTTGGGTTTTGTTATCTCTGCAAATGAGATGAAAATGGATCCGGAAAAGGTAAATGCAATTAAGAATTGGCCATCGCCGAAAAATTTGTTTGAAGTTTGAAGCTTCCATGGTTTGGCTAGTTTCTACAGGAAATTCATCTGAAATTTTAGTGGAATTAGTGCACCAATGATGGATACAATGAAGAAAATACATAAGTCTTTTCACTAGACATAAGAAGCAGAGAAGAGTTTCAACCTTCTGAAGAAGAAGATCACAAAGCAACCAATTTTAGTTTTGTCAGATTTTAGCAAGACATTCCAGGTCAAGTGTGATGCAAGTGGATTTGAAATAGGAGCAGTCTTAAGCTAAGATGACAGACAGATCGCATACTTCAGTGAAAAACTGAATGAAGCAAACGTTAAGTACTCAACATATGACAAAGAATTTTATGCAGTCATACAAGCACTGAAGAAATGCAGACATTATTTGGTTCCTAAAGAGTTTGTTTTGTACAGTGATAATCATGCTTTACAATTCATGACTCAACAGGAGAAGCTGAACCAAAAACATGCTAAATGGGTTGAATTCATGCAGAATTTTACTTTTGTGACTAAGCATATTTCTAGAACTGCTAACAAAGTTGTTGATTCTTTGAGCAAAAAATGTTTGCTTATGTAGGAATTGAGAGTCAAGACTTTAGGTTTTGATAACCTCAAAGAAATGTACAGGGATGACCCATATTTTAAGGAGGCATATGAGGCCACTGATAATCCGGTTCTCAGGGACAAAAGTCAATGGAAAGAATACATAATCTAGGATGGATTATTATTCAGGGGCAATCAACTATGTATTCCAAAATGCTCCATGAGGGAGAACCTGCTGAAGGAAAAACATAGTGGAGGATTGGCCGAACACTTTGGTCATGATAAGACATTATCAAAGTTGAATGGCTCATATTTTTGGCCAGGGATGAGGACATAAGTTAAGAAATTTGTGTACAGATGCAGGATTTGTCAGCACACAAAAGGGAAAAGGCAGAACATAGGGTTATATCAACCATTACCCATACCAGAAAGTCCATGGGACATAGTGAGCATGGATTTTATATTGGGACTGCCAAGAACATAGAGAGGCTATGATTAGATCTTTGTGGTAGTCGACACATTTTCAAAAATGGCACATTTTATACCATGCCAGAAAAATAGTGACACAACTCATATTGCAAACCTGCTTTTCAAAGAAGTCGTCAGACTTCACGGCTTTCCAAGGAGTATTGTTTCTGACCGAGATACCAAGTTTGTGGGACATTTCTAGAGGAATTTATGGAAGAATATGGGGACAAGTTTGTCTTTTAGATCAACATATCATCCTCAGATGGATGGGAAGACATAAGTTGTGAACAGAAGCTTGGGAGATTTACTGAGGAGCCTAGTGACTGAACACCACAGTCAGTGGGATAACATTCTGCCATAGGCGGAATTTTCTTATAATGAAACATTCAATAGAAGAACAGGGAAGAGTCCATTCCAAATTGTATATGGAATGTAGCCAAGGGGATTTCTGAATTGAAAGATTCAGAAAAAAATGAATTTAGAAGTGCTAGTGCAAAGGATTTTGCAGAAGCAATGAAGGAGCTTCACAGCCAAATGAAGGAACGATTGCAGAATTCAAATCAAGAATACAAGTGTAGAGCAGATCAACACAGGAGAGAAATTCAATTTGTAGTTGGTGATCTGATTCTTGCACATCTGAGGAAGGAGAGGTTCCCAAGAGGAACATAGAACAAACTGAAGATGAAAAATATTGGACCGTGCAGAGTCATGAAGAAATTTGGGGCAAATGCATATGAGATTGAATTACCTGATGGGATCAAAATTTCACCGATATTCAATGTTGTGGATTTGTACCCTTACAGAGCTGAAGAAGAAGGAGCAGAGGATGAACAAACAAAGGTTTAGTGGACCAAACAAATGCCTATAGCTGAAAAGCCATAGATGGAAAGCATAATTGACAAGAGGATTAGCAAAAAGACTAGGAGGAAAGAGTATTTTGAATACTTGGTCAAGTGGAAAGGACATCCAATTGAAGATTCCAATTGGGAAGATGAAGAAAAAATTCATAAGCATGGACAGACCGTGCAAGAGCTCATGAACGAGAGTTCATGAAAATTTTCAAGCGAGGGAGTATGATGCAGGAGCATCATAAGTAGCCAACCAAGCAAAAAACGTAAAAGGCGGAAGACAGCTGGAAAAGCACCAGTGCACGTTTTTGAAATGTTTTGAAAGATTAAGAAGTGGATATTAATGTAGTAGCTAGAAGTGTACTTGCATTTATATCTGGCTGTTGTAATCAGATCGTGAGTTATTTTTTCTCATCTGTCAATGTAAAAGGCATTTAAGCCCAATTAATGAAAATAGGTAGATTTGAATGATAGATTAGACAATTTAGAAGAGCAGGAGGGAAAACGGATATAGACACCCTCATCTTTGTATTATGGGATTCATTAGAAAATTAGCATAAAGCTGTAGCAGAGAGCTATAGAAAAAGACCCATGTACAGGAGCTTGAATTAATATATGAAGCTTTGAATCAAATTCATGGCATTATGATGTTTTCTGTTTATACATGCTAAATGGTATGCTTGTGGTTGTTTTACTCTCTCTGTTATGCATTTGTTATGAGACTATGTTGTGTATGTATGATTTCATGTTGAATTTTTTAAGTCTAAGAGAGAGAGGGAATTAGTTTCAATTGTTTCTCTTCCTGAGAGAAAGTTCCTGCAAGGAGAGCAGTGAAACGTCCACAAGGTGTGCGTTGACAAGGGTTCTGAGTTTTATCTCAAAAAAATCAGGAGGGATACCATTGTTCTCATTCCAGCAGAAGTGTAGGTGAAGCACAGAAGCCGTGCAAGGAGTGTGCAATCTAGTCAAGGCCTTAGAGCTAATCAACTAAGGTTGAAAGGGGAGGGACTGTTGTTGCAGAAAGTGCACAGAGTTGAAGAATCAAATAGCTAGAGGTTATTTAAAAGATTGCCACAAGGAGTGCGAGCAAGATCTCTCTAGGAGACTTGAGTTTGCAAGTGAAATCTTAGGAGGGTTAGTACCTTTGGACTGTTCAAAAGGAAGAGGGGGTCAAAGTTTCCTCACAGAGGTTAAGTACCAGTGAAGAAAACTGGTTTGTTTCACAGAGATCCAGTGAGATGCAGAACTCGCGAAGTTGTGAGGACTGTAGGATCCAGTGAAGCTGCAGGGTGGTTAGGAGTTGGGTGAACCCACCATTCCGGAGACAGGATTCAATGTAGACCGTTGATCATCGTCAGTTGGGGCGTCAAGATCATTTCGTCATTTTGGGATTTATAAGTCTAGAGTGCAGACCAAAACCTTTGGTCACTCACATTCCTGAAACACGAAAGGGATTTATCGTGTGTGAAGACAGTTAGTGGAATTTCCGGTGCTTCAGAATTCGGGGATTTGAAGTAGGAGACGAACGCCTATCAGAGGTTTGTTCAAGTCTTGGAAGAGAAAAAACTTGTGTGGACAGGTGGCATGTACTAGTGGACAAGCAAAGTCAAAACTTCGTTGACTTTTTGAGGTTTTGGAGGTTGGAGAGCCGAGAGACTTGCATCCGGATCCGCGAACTCACGAAGATGTGAAACTCTGAATCGACGAAAAGTCTTGGTCATACTTGTTGGGAAGCCAGCCCCACGAACGTATCGAGATTTGACATTTTGGTATTTTCAATGACAAGAGGTCGGGTTCTTTGTTCTGGAATTCTCGAAGTCGCAAAATGCGATACAACTGTGGAGGAGGACGCAGCCAAAGATTTCGACAATTTGGCATTTCAGGTTTCAAAGGTTGTAGAGACAGAAAACTCGACAATAGGAATCGGGATATCGTGAAACCCGAAATCTCAATTTGGTGAAGGGCGCGATCTTATTTTGGTCAAGAGATTAGGGTGATGCCTGGTGTTTAATCACACGGGCATACTCATAAGGACCTATGAAAAAACACCATTGTGGGTGTGTAGGATTCTCTGTGGGGAAGCGAAGAGTCAATCAGACTCAAGGGGCAGGTTTAGAACGATCCTGTGCGGATCTTGGCCCGAGGGTTGGGGGTTTGCGTCAGGTTTTCCCCCTCCAACGGTGACCTTAGTATGTTGACCAAGTCAAAATACTAACAATCACTTAGGTTTTTAATGTCGGAATTGTGATGTTATAAAATCTATAAATATGTTGCATTTGACGGATGTTGCGACAAGTTTGCTATAATAATGATGCTTCAAAAAGGGTTTGCGGGTCTTCTCGACGATAAAAAAATAGGTATTTGTTTGAGTATAAGTATGTGGGGAAGAATTTCAAAAAACATCAGAGTTGGGAAAAGAATTAAAGAGGGTGAAAAGGGTGATGGTAAATGTTATTTCCCTTGCAAAAATTGTTGTACTAGACATCCCGAAAGAGTTTTTATAGCAACAACTACAAAACATTGTAGAAAATATGGGCACATGGATGGGGGATCAAATGAATATCTTCCGATGGTATATACATTCATTATCTGTTTTAATATTTATTTTATTCTCAAATTTTTATAATGTTTTATACATGCACTAATTTTTCATGATTGTTTGTAATTATAAAGTTAGATTTGCCCCCTAACTTTATGCAGAAAACACCAAGTAGTAGCAGAAATGATGTTGTAGTACATGATGAAGAACTTGAAGTAGATAATGAAGATCAAGTTAATGATCCCATGGAAGTAGATGACAATAATGACATAGTTCAAGATGATGAGACAAATCATATGATTCAAGACTTATTCGGTCATCCAGATGAGGATCATGGGGATAGTAGTGATGGTATTTATTATGAACCTCTAATTGAAAAGGAAAATAAATGACTTTATAAAGGGTCAAGAGAAAATCTTCTCTCCACGACATTGCTGCTAGTGAATTTGAAAGTTACGAATCATTTGTCTAACACTTGTATGACACATATCCTAAGGTATGTAATATGTTACTTGACATCTACATAAAGGTTGACTATTCCCCATTTCTTTTAGTGTTAATTAATGTGTAAAATAAAAATGTAATATTTACAATCCCTATTCTTTACATTAACTATTTATTTTTTATGTTTTAGATTGTTAGGTGAATTTTTGTTACCCTCGTCAAATATTTTACCTCGGACATATCAAGATTTGCATGCCATTATGAAATACATTGGAATGGAGTATCAAAGTATAGATGCATGTCCTGATGATCATATTATATATTATGGACAACATGCATCAAAAACAAAATGTCCAGTATGTGGTATCAATAGATATCGAACCGATCAAGTAACAAAAATGGTCCCTAGAAAGGTTCTCTGGCATATTCCCATAATTTCATGTTTGCAGCGACTGTTCAAGTGTCAAAGCATAGCACAGTTTATGGATTACCATGCACGAAATAAAATTGAATATGAAATTCTTTGAATGCCTGCAAATGGTTATGCATTTAAGTAAATTACTACAAAATGGCCAGAATTTACAGATGAACCTCGTAATGTTAGGCTTTCATTGGTAACTGATGGTGTTAATCCATTTGGAGAGCTTCAGTCTATTTACTCAGTGTGGCCTATTTTTTTTATCAACAATAAAATTCTTCCTTGGATGTCAATAAAGAGGGAGCACATAATGTTGACAATGATTATTCCAGGTATTTGTTTACATTAATTTTTCGAATTAAAATTTTTCATTTTTCTCTTTTTTTGCATAACATCTTTTATTTATTTATTTAGGTATATATACGTACCATGGTAGTAATCTCATGTAATTTAAAACAATTAGGTAAGTACCAAGTTAAAGATATGAATGTGTATATCGAGCCTCTTATCAACGAGCTGCTAAAGTTATGGGAGGGAGTCATTATGTATGACATTTGTAAACCAATTGGGCAAAAGAGATTTCAATGTCGTGGTTCATGATGCCCCAGGACTAACACATTTTTGTGGTATGTATCATTCCATATTGCACACTTGAATAGTATATAATTAATTGATTATATCATGCATGTTGTTTAAATAATCATTTCATATATATATTAATAATTCACATTAATCCATCTGTTGCAAAACTTCAAACAAAGGGTAAATTTGCATGTCCAGTTTGTGGTCCTAAGATGAAATCTTGTTGGTCAGAAATTTTAGGAAAGGAGGTGTTTGATGAGTATAGAAACTTCCTTTCTAAGAACCATAAGTATCATACTACTGGAAAATATCTTTTGAATGGGAAACAAGAAACTGGACTAAAACCACAAAGAATGACACCTCGCATGTGGAAGTTGTCATATGACATAATTAATCCTCGAGGTATGCATTTTGTTTATGTATCATAAATGGAATCATGTTTTGAAATTTTATTTTAATTGTTCATTTTATTTTACTACATTTGATAAATAGTTTTCTGATTTTTTTTATGCTTCATCAATGTCATCATCGTGAAGGTAGTAATAATGGGCTTCCATGAAAAATGAAATGTTATCCCACTCAATTCATGAGGTTGCATTACTATAAGGACCTAAAAATAGTTCATTTATTTGATATAATCCATATCGGGAAGAATGTGACAAAAACATTATGGCGGATCATAGATGGTAGGAGGGATAAAGAAAAAATTGTCAAAATTTGTAATGACATTCAAGAAGCCAATCATGCAATGTAAAGTGTGATCCGATCAAATAACTATTGAGACCAAAATAACCTTCCATGGTTATTAACAGAGCAACAAAGCAATGGTGTAAAAGAGGTCATCCAAAAAATTAAATTTCCCACAGGTTTTTGTTCAAACATAAAGAATATCTTAATGGAGAAAGGTGAATTGGTGGGGTAAAAACACATGATTGGAATACCTTCATTAAGGTAATTAATCATTTTAGTATCCATATTTATATATTGGCCGTGTACATTTTTTGATATATATATATATATATATATATATATATATTTGTCTAGTTTTGAACAAGTAACGATTCATTTTTATTGTTACAGTATGCTCTACCTCTATCTCTCCCAAACGACTTTGACAACAATGTTAAACAAGTTATACATGATCTTGGAAAATACATGAGGTAAGTAGCTGCATTATATATGCGAAAAATAAAATAAAAAAATTGTACTTGATGACATGTGTTTTACTTGTAATCTAATATGTATTTATATGTTTTGTTGAAACATGCTATTTTCTTCTGTCATGATCTGTAGATGGTTGTCATTGAAAGAAATCCATGAAGATGGTATAAAGTATTGGAAGAGATAAATTCCTCGGCTAATGTGTGAAATGTAGAAGTATCTACATCCATCATTTTTCAATGCACAAGAACATTACCTCATACACCAAGTTGAGGAGATTGAAATGTGTGGACCTGTACATACAAGGTCAATGTGGATGGTGGAGAGGCACTTGAAATGATCTAGGGGAATTTTTTTCTCAAAATTCAAAGTGATCGAAATCACTTCAAATCGAACGGGAGCATAGGCCTCGTTGTTACGAACCCAACGCAACTCATTTGGGTTCAAACGGACGTCGGGAGTGAGAGATATCGCGTTCTGTTCAAAATGAAAAATAGGCAAAAAAAAAGGGATGGTGACTGTACAGTCCGTACAGTCTGTATGGATGCTAACGTGGCAGGTCATATGACACGTGGCAAGCAGTTGTTTGGATAGTTGGCATATGACATGGCATGTTTGTAGCGAATGGAATGACGACATGTGGCCCAATCAATGTCCGCCACGTGTCCCCTATATATTGGTTTAAAATTTATTTGGAGTCCACCGGATTCAACCCCGTGACCTCCACCTGCGTGCAAATCTTTGGGAAAGACCACCGACCAACGCGCCGCCATAGTGTTTCTTAACACTGTATGGTGTGGATTCTATTTGAATTCAAATGTTGGAAGTTTGGGCGGGGGGTTCGGACTGGGGTCTAGCCCCAACCCGTGGTTATGTTATATTGTAATATGGCCACAGTTTAAACCTTTGCGCACACATTCAAACTAAACCCCGGTCGTATGTGTTGTAATATGACCACAGGCATGCGCATGTGTATTAACATAGACCGGTCACATGTGTTGTGTATAGAACCACTGGCGCACCGACCGTTGTCCTGTGGTTTGGACTCGGCCCTTTTTTATATGTGCGCGAAGTCATATGGAGGCTATGTGCCTGTGGGCCTTGGACGATTAAGGGCCAGCGCGTAACCGTTCGACAGTTTGTACCGGTCATGCGATTGTGCCCAATGCTGAGTTTTAACACTTAAATATGCATGTGGGCTAGGTTGAGCCAACAAGGGTGTGTTTTGTAGATGTAGAGACAACAAGTTTGAAGAGGGACTTCCAGGAAGCCTATCTTCTTCAATTTTTGGCCAAACGAGGTGCCAAAAAACCCCAGCTAGGGTTTGTTGGACATTCCGAAGCCATTGGAGCAGTCTATTTGGCATTTTGAGCATTGTAAAGTACATTTTTGAGCACTTTGAGCAAATAATACAAATGATCCATTGGAAGCTGGACCAGGAGATGTAGCCCAAGAGAGGGGTGAGCTCCTTTATTATTTGTTGTGTTATGTGTTTTCTGTTCACTGTTATTGTTGTTTTTTATATGCATCTTGAATGAGTAAATCCTATTAAAGTTATGTTGCAAAGTTGATCCATTTTCATTTTAACACATAAATTTTACTTGCAAATATTTTCAAGAATACAAGTCTTCTTCATTTTTAGATCATGAAATCATTGAAGCCTTTGGTTAGACAAAGAGCACGTCCTAAGGGTTCTATGGTGGAGGGATATATGGCATATGAATCCATGGTGTATATTAGTTAGTATCTTCCTAAATTAACAGTGCAAGCTATGTGTGCAGTGGATTGCATTTGGGATGTGAACTCCATCAAAAAATTTGAAAGGGAGCAACTGTTGGGGAAAGGTACAATGAAGAAAGTGAGAGGTAATTAAAATGTGGATATTTTTAATAAATTTAAATTTCTCTTTTTGTTGTGTATATGATCATACTCATTTAATATTTATTCTTTCATCATTTATTATTAATATTTACCATGGTTATAACTAATATTTAATATTGGTGAATTGTGATTTTGTGATCA
>JZKD02S2419409.1:236286-251167 GCA_000966675.3 Picea glauca | reverse complement strand
CTTCACGTGGTTGGACTTGTTTAGTAGAGAATAAATTATTCTCGAAACCAGGAGAAGTTCATTCATTCATCTTTATACTCAAAGATCACTACAAACCCACTCTATATATCATCTCATCTCATCCTCCCTTCGTTTTAATTTTCTAATCGGTATACGAGGGTATTGATTTTCATTTATATTGTGCTCACTATTTTGTGATGTGCTAGAATAGGAATAACACTACAAATCCTAGACCTCCATACAACTTGATCATGGATGCCATTGATTTGGAAATTTTGTTTCTTTCCAACATCATTATATTCACTAGAGATTGTTTAGAGGACAATTCCTTTGCACAACAAAATTTAAACCTCATACAGGTTGGCTAACAAAACCATCATTTTTGCAACACTACTCATATATACATAAATATAGTTTCCAAGAAACTAAAAAGTAACTCTCCCCTCAGGCTTCTAAGATCCACTTGTTATGGGAAGCTTGTTTGACATACCTACAAAAAACCTGACCCTCTTGTTGATTAACATGTTGAAAAATTGGTTCAATGAAGCTCACTCTTCCTTTGTTGATCAATTATCTGGGTTATTTCTCTTCTTTGTTTTTCCAAGTGTAAATTTTCTCAAAATTATATTAGTGATATAATTTTCTTTACATACAATCATACAAGAGATACTTTCTTCATCCAAAGACATAAGGATGTCCATGGAAAAAAAGAACATACATAACCATGAATAAGATAAAAAGAGTCTCACAAGAAAGGAAAGACTATAATCTGCCATAGGAACTATAAAAACTACAAGATTGAAAGTTTTCCAGGACATTCTCGAACATACTAAAACAAGCCAAAATTGAGAGATATCTAGACTAAGTGCTCAATATATATTCATATGATTTGACTCCTGTACTCCACCCAGTTCCCACAGGTAGAAAGTAATCCTCCCTTAAGGAGCCCTGAGAGCTTCCTTGGAGAGCTTGTCGGCCTCTTTATTAAACTCCCTGTAGATGTGATGGAAGCTTAGTCTTTGGAAATTTTTACATAGATCTAAAGTTATCTTTTTCCAATTCTCAATATAGAATACATCCAACTTAGCCTTTTCATTAAGACAATCCATTATTACTCTTGAATCTCCTACACCTTGAAGCCTTTGAATAGCTATATGGTTAGCTAAATTAAGGGTAGCCCAAATACCCATTAGTTCTGCCTTTGTATTTGAACCTTCACCAACATTTAGGAACCATCTATAAACCAAATTATCATTTGTTTTAATGACTCCTCCCGCTCCACATAATAATCAGTCAATGCTTGTTGCCTCATCAAAAAAAGCTAAGGCTGCCCCCTCCTCAAATTGAAAAAAACAATCCTTTGTGAGTGATTTAGTGATAAACGTTTTACACAGAGTGTAAAGACCCAAAATATTGAATAAAATTGAATGGATAGATGGAGACTTATTTTCAAAAACACATTTATTTCTTTCAAGCCACAACCCACAACATGTGATAGTCGTTAGTTCAGGAAGAATAGATTTGTCATTTATCCACTGAAAGTAACAATCTGCAATATCTTGTCCTTTCCATTCACTATTTAGGTTCAAAAAATGTTTTATCCATGCCCAGACTATTCTTGTGAAGCTACATTCAATGAATAGGTGTTCAATATTTTCAAAGTTTCTTTTGCAAAAAACACACCAGCCAGGCCCTTCACAACCTCTTCTTTGTAGCCCTTCCCAAGTTAAAATCTTCCTGGATATAGTCAACCATGTAAATATTTTATTTTTTAAAAGGGTATTCCACTTCCATAATTTATTTTCCACTTTGCTTCCTATTGATAATTTCTGGTAGAAACAAGAGCTGAATAAAAAACAATTACAGTCATCTTTCCTGAAGCATCCCCACCCATCCATATTAGACTGTCCTCTGAATTACCAAGGGTAACTCCAAAAATAGAGAGTCTCCTTGTAAATATATCCCACTCATCTGCAAGAATACCATGAAGTCCCAAAGTATTACTTCCTCTCCAATAATCAACACTATCCCTTGAATCCTGAGGATGTTTTGCATTGGCAAACAAATTGATATTTTTTCTGCTTAGATCATATTGAATTTCCTAAGACAAAATAGATTTTTCATGCAACCCCAGGATAAATTATTGACCAATATAGATTTTTTCTCCCTATCCTAACAACCAACTATGCCAATGAGTTATCATATGAACCGATTTTAACAAGTTTCTCCATTTTCTAGAAGTTGTACTCTGCCCAAAGTTTGTTGACATGAACCACCTTGTCACATATTGGTGCTTTAAATATTTATCCAAGACAATGTTGTGCCAAATACTTTCACGCAGATAGAGTGTATGACAAAGGGTATTTGCCAACAAAGCTGTATTAAATTGTGCTAAGTCTCGTAGACCCCAACCACCAGCAGACTTTGGCCTTGAGATAATCTCCCAACTGCATAAGTGTATGTGCCTGGTAGACAAGTTTCCACTCCATAGAATATTATAACATAATTTACGTATTTGTGCAATAACAAATTTTGGGATTAATTCTACCGTCATCCAATAAATGGATTGACTATCAAGAACCGAATTTAGTAAAACATATCTTCCTCCCAAAGATAGCCATCGATAGCACCAATTTCTAATCTTTTTTCCAATTTTTGTTAACAACCACGACCAATCCGCTACCCTCTGAGGTCCTGTTTTTAAATGAAATCCCAAATATTTGAAACCAAAGTTTAAGGCCGAGAAAGTATACGGTAGCACAGATTTAAATGGAATCAGCTCAACATTAGATAGTCCTTCATAATGCACCGTAGTCTTCATTGAATTTACCTGCAATCCTGAAGCTTTACAAAATAGAGTTATAAGATCAAAAATTTCTTTCCATTCTGAAAGGTCAGCCTTTGACAGGATCAAAACATCATCAGATTTGAGACTTTAACCCCTGATAGTTTGTTCTCCATTTTACTTTTTTTTAATAAAAGGCTTAGATATTCCATTACTAAAATGAATAATAGGGGAGAGAGTGGGCAGCCCTACCGTAAGCCCCTTTCTCTCTTAAAAATATATGTAACCTCCCCATTTATGAGCACAACATAGGGAGGAGATGTAACACAACTCATTATCCATTTGGTCATTTGTCGGCCAAAACCAACTTGATTGAGTATCAAATGAAGAAAGTCCCAGTCCACACAATCATAAGCCTTGCACAGGTCCAACTTGAGTATCAAAGATTTGTTTTTTTTCTTTTTTGAAATACTATGTAAGCATTCAAATGCAATACCTATAGCGTCCTGAATTCTCCTTCCTTCCAGGAAACCAAGATGTTCTTCTGACAAATTACGGGGAAGAATAGGCTTAATCTGATTTGAGGGAACTAAACCCCCTTTCAGTTTTTTCCTCATGCTTCTAGTTTTAATGGGTGAAATCACAATACCAATCCCATGCGACCAGGCATACTCCTTTCCTTTTCCCACAATGTTAGGGTTCGAAGAGGAAGCAGGTTCCCCACCCGTAGTTTCCTCGACAACTTATTTTCCAAGAAAAAGAGGAAGTGGGATGGGAGGATCCTTCCCCCCAGTAGATGGAAGAAGACTGTAAAAAACAACCATAAGGGCTTCATCATCCACTTCAGACTCCCTACAACCTTGTAGGTTTTCCTCAAAGACAGATAGTGTAGGAGACAAAGAACCCGACTGAGAAGGAATTTGAACAAGGATCGAAGAGTCAACTTCTAACATTGGATTATAAGTTATAAAGTCTCTACACATGGAAACCTAATTAATACAAGCCTAACCCGAATAGTTTACTATTCCCAAATTTACAGCCAAAGAGAGATTTGGAGACTTATCAATCACCCCTTTATCATTTCTCATGGAAATAACAGTATCCTTAGATATCAAGTCTAACCCCATAGACTTATCCAATATATCTCTTTCCAACATTGTTAAGGAATTATATAAAGTTGGATAGTAATATTTTAACTTACCCGTGTAATTCTCCCACAAGTTCTCTTGGGGCCTAGTCTCCTTCTGAAAAATGGGCTCAACATTCCCGGATAGTTCCACCTCCAAAGTACTATCCGGCACATCCCAATTTTCCAACTCTTCATTAGGTTCCTCCAATGTTTGAAAACCTTCACAATCCCTTTTTAAATGTCTTTTTCTATGACACTGATTGCACCTATAAGGAATCCCCAAGTAGTCTAAATTTTGTTTTTTCCTCCGGTGGTGCCAAATAATGTCAAGTGTTTCTGGTAACCCACCATGTATATCTAACTCCATTAGAAAATGACCGATTTTTCTATTTGTTGCATTAAGTGCCGACCTGTCAACATTGATGAAAGTACTTAAAGAGTCACCAATGGCTCTAAGTGCTCCTTCATTCTAGAATTGGAGAGGAAGCCCTGGTAATAAAACCCATAGATGGCGCTTTGTGAAATATTCACTGTGCGGGTCAAAAGACAGTCACCATATTTTCAACATTATACTACTTGCTCTGAAAATCCACCGAGAAGCCAGAAGAGTGACAACATCCTCGGGCGTTCTGCAAAGGAAACCTACCCATCCTTTCTGCATAAAGGTAAGTTGTGGAATATAACCTAATATGGGATACCACATCCTAATATGGGATATCACACTTATAATATGCACTCAAATTCATTGCAGATAAGCATGGTTGTATATATTGATAAGTACTGAGAATATCACATAGAGAACTAGACATTGGAAGACATAATGCTCTTTTTCTCTTCCTATATTGCATATAACCTAAAAAACAATTAGTATCAAATAATTCAACGCTCAACTTCACCGATCAACATTAAAGTTGTCCAATAGGAACTTCATAATATATGTCGTTTGGAAAAGTTTGATAAGGTATACATCATTCACCATGTTGGCTATCAAAGATAATTGGATGAGACAAATAAACTCTATTAATTTATTGTTGTGGGATGTGTGAGAGGATTTCATGTCTTTGAAAATTAAATGTATATGTTTAAGAGGTTATTATTAAGTCGAGGCTTGCTTGCGATTTGGCATAATCTATTCAAAAATCAATTATGGAGAACTCTTTTCTCCTCTTTGAAGGTTTTATTAATCTTTGATATTAGATGTTGTCTATATTTATATGGAATTGGGTAGAAGCCATTTACAATGAATCTTTTACTTAACCCTATTCTCTTAAAAAATAATAGAAAACAATTTCAATTACTAGATATTTTTGGAATGACTCTCTCTATTACCGAGGTTTACTAAAAAATGTAATTTATTGGGTTTCCTAATGTTTAGGATGATTATTTTATAACATGTGATTATGAATGACTTGTATATAATAAAAGGATCAACTACAACAATATCATGCTATGCATTACTTATCATGTCATTTGTGGAATTATTACTTATATGTTGAATAAGAATGGAAACGTCCTTATATTTGGACTCCTGATACTTGGAATCACCTCAAAGGATGAGTAGCCACTCCTCTTGTTAGAAGTGGAGTCTTAGTAATGGTGTAAATACTAGAATTGATATGTATTATTTACAATCTTTGACAATTTTGATTCAATAATATTCATGATAAATCAATGGCGATATTGTGATTATGTTTCAAGAATTTTAAGGATACTGAGGATCTAGATAGTATTAATGACCTATTTTCATTGAATATGGGGATGATAATAAAATAATCATTGAATTCAAAGTTATTATCATTCAAAGATGAAAACTTGAATTTTATTGATGAAGATGATGCACAATTTTGAACTCAAAACTAAAGAAGTTTTCATACTTGGTTTTGAAATATCAAATTGGCTTCAAGGTCATATCCCCGTTGAGAGGGAGAGAATATATTGTAACACCCCTTGGTGCATGTGGTTACTATATATTTTCATTTTTCTGGGATCAAAGATGTTTTTATCAATTATGGATAATCACTTCTTCATTGATGATTGCTAGCCAATGCTTACAAGTATCATCCTCCATGGATAATGGTGGAGTTGTCTTTACTTAGTGGAAAAGTGTTGATAAGTGGTACCTTGAAAATATGTGATTTGTTCCCTTTCAACAATTATTATTAATCCTTGTATTAAGTGATAGCTACCCTTTGGCTAGAATTTGAGTGTGTTATAGTGTTAATTTTACCCTTCTTTTGGGATGATACCTTATTTCATCATTTTACTTGCAATGAGACATATGTGTAACTTGATGGATTATTATGAGTAACCCTTTTTTAATATCATGTTTATAATACAAGGTGTTATGATGTATTGATTCTTTAGTCTGACTAATAGGAGATAGTGCTCTGAACTCACCTTCCTATTGTGTTTGCTTCTACTAATGATTGAGTATGATGGGCCTAGAATCCTATGTCATTGTCTACATTATGATGAGTACTGGTATTTCTTAATGATGTCAGTAAATATTCTTGATGATGGATATGAAGTAATGATGACGTTTGATGATGATTTACCATGATCTCTCCTTGTCTTGAGATGATTTATGATGATAAAAGCATTGGATACTTTTCCATTTAATGCTTGGTTAATGAGATACTTCATGTTATATGATTTTATGTCTAGTTAATGAGGTAATTCATGTTATATGAGTTATGATTTATTCCTTGTTAATGAGATACTTCATATCATATGATTTATGATTTAATGCATGGTTAATGAGGTAATTCATCTTATATGAGTTATGATTTATGCCTTGTTAATAAGATACTTCATATGATTTATTTTGATGATGATGTTGCATATACATTGGTATGTTGGATGAACCAACTTGTTACAAGTGGATACTAGGTGGACATTGGGGAAATGAACTCAAGGAAAAGGATCTTGACTCAATCAGGGTGACCATCATAGCCTAGTGCATAGGAATCTTGGGAAATAGGGAAATACTTGTGAAATGACCTCCAGAGTTAACTTGGGTAAATGGATAGAAGGGGAAATGATTGTATTTCACTTTTACCTTGTTTTGGAAAATTGTAAATTAGGCCCAAATTTTCTCTTGCATGGGTAGGGGCGAAACCAAGAGATAAATATTGGGAAGATGTTACATTAAAATGGATTATAAAAGAAGTGACTTTCCCATTGTTGGGGTTGGATTGCTCATGAATAAATTCTATATGGAACTAAGTATGGTGGAGGCACTTGTTTTATAAGTATGATTGGTTGGGTAAAATCATGTTTGTGCCAACCAAGCATGTGTGATTAATGGGTTGGGAGTGTAGTTTCATCATAAGTAGTTAATAAATCCCAGTATGCGTGGCTCCTCGCAATACTTTATTTTGGGAACAAATTGCAAGATGCCATTGTTTTTTAACTGTGATCACTAGATGAAGGCAGTAATAAGATCCTTACAGAGTAGGAAATCATTGTTGTTGTGGTTGTGACCATCGGTTGAAGATGGTAGTAATATGTTTGCTTGAAATGGGGCACCACTACTATTATGGTTTTGATCACTAGATAAAGGTGGTAGTAATACCCCTACACACTATAATATTGTGGGATTTAGAGGTGTTGTGAGTCCAGGAGCCTCTCCACCACACCTCAACTAAATTGTTGTAAGCCTAAATTATTTTTTCTTGATAACCTTTGGGTTAAATTCATTAGATTTGATGTGAATTGTATTTAATTACCTCATTAAACTTGAGCCCTACTCGAAGGGGCAACACCTGTGAATGTGGTTGCATTGGTTGGGTGGAAAATTGACCCTTGGTGTGATTTCCCCCTTTTTTATTAAAGACTAGTTCATGAAATCTTGCTATAATTGTTGGTGGGAGATGGAGAATAGTTGGCTTAGCCTTGGACTTTTGCAATATACATGTTAAAATTATTTTTTATTTAAGTATTTAATTACACATTGATGTTACTTGTGGGATGGTGTAATTGCTTGTTTCTATATGGATCTAGGGCATTCCCACGTGAACTTCACTCAATGAACTTATGAAATAGCACAATTAGTCATTGGATATTAAATAATACCCCTAATTTCACTATATACTCAAAAATACCTCCCAAAATCCTTTTGTTGAATCCCCCCCCTCACCCCCCCTCAATAAATCTATCTAATTAAAAATCCCCCTAGTTTTACTAGATATTGTAGATATTCATTTTTACGTGGAATTTTTAATACCCCTTTTTATTTCTATCCCTATTACTTAGATATGAAAAAACTATTATAAGCCCGCAGATAAAAAAATAACGCAAAAATAAGTAAACAACTGTATTAACATCCCTACATTGAGACATGCCACTATAGTAAGATAACATATGGTTCATAGGATTGATGTTATACTACAACCTAGGGTTCATGGGCTTGGTGTTATACTACATTTACCCCTCTCTTCGATCTAATACATGGTCATGCATTCACTGAGGAAGGGGTTTATGTATATGGATTTATATTTGAAGACCGAGAAAGGTGAGGTGCCTCAAGGCGTAACTCTTTGCCTTTCATAGCCTTCTCTAAAATATATTGTATAATATATATTAATTTAATATAATATAATGGAATAACAATTTTTTTAATAGAAATCATAGAATGAAGAAAAAAATCCATAAGCCCACGATCATATCCATAAGCCTCTGATCAGGTCATGTGAAGTTATTCTGGTCGACCACTAGTCGAAACGAAACCCTATCCCACACGCGTGTGCAGATCATATTGGGGCTGGATTCCTGAGACAAGAAGAAGATATTGTGAGCCCACTAATGAGGAGGCCCACCTGAAACAAAACCCTGGTCACCTGTAGATACTGGAGCGAGCCACCTGAGACAAGGAGGGGACAGTGTGAGCCCACTATCGAGGAGGCCCATTTGAAACAAAACCCTAGCTGTGTGAAAATATTGGAGTTAGTTTTTTGAGATAAGGAGGGGACAGTGTGATACCACTATTATTGAAGCTGGCCACCTAAGATAAGGAGTATATGGTGTGAGTCCACTAGCATTGGAGTCGGTCGTCTGAGACAAGGAGTGGATAGTATGAGCCCACTAGAAAGCGAGTTGGTCGCCTGTGACAAGGATGGGACACTGTGAGGGGAAAGTGTGATCCCACTGGAGATAAATACATCCTTGATCGACTACTAGAGATAAATACAAAGGAGATACAGTCAAGGGACAAGCATTTCCATGAAAATGGTAAGAACCTATGCAATTTAATTTTTGTAGGGTTATTTTTTATGTCAAGATGGACGTTCAATTATGCCTAGGATTGAACCAATGAATTCATCATGGATATTGTGACAAAAACCCCATGTTCTTTAGAAAACCCCCATGTTCTTTAAGTTCTTGTAATTTTTGGTGATGTTGTGTTGTTTTTATTTCCTTATTCTTTAGTTCCATTGGTGTAGAGTATTAATAGTATAAATAACTAGTTATGTCTTTCATACACATAAAAGAATAAAAACAACAATAATATTTAAAACACCGGTACAAATTATTGTAAGATCCATTGTGATGATCCATGCATTGGGATAATTAGGCAAAATTACATGGCATACCTAAATCCATTGTGACTGATCATGATCCCACCTTCACCAACAATTTTTATCAAGAGTTTTTTTTTTCTTCAAGGTAACCAATTGAATATTAGCATTATCACCCCCAAAGAAATGGCCACTAGATGGAAGAACTCAACAAATGTTTGGGAGATTATTTATATTATTCTTATTTAGAATAGAAATCCCAATGGATCTAGTGGTTACCCCTATCCAAATGGTGGTACAATGCTACCTATCATGGTATTACTAAAATGATCCCATTCCAGGAATTCTATGGACAACCACCCCTGTCAATGATCTTATAATTTTCGATCCTCTCTAAGGTTCAAGAGGTGGATAACAATTTGACATCCCATGTTTGTGAAGATTGTTGTCACAATTGCGACGTTGTGGAAACTAGGTTTCCCCCCTCCAACAGTCACCTTAGTATGTTGACCAAGTCAAAATACTAACGGTCACTCCATAAATTTATCATTACAACAACTATAACTTAACCCTAATAGAAAAGATGGAGGGAGTAAGTGCAAGTTTGAAAAAAATGTCGTTTTAGAGAGATCTATCACTAGAGTAGATAAAGCTATGGAGGAGATGCTATCTTATAGACCCCCATCAACAAACACCATCAACGAGGAAGAAACCAATGTTGTATATGTCATGTCGAGGAAAGTGTCAGCGAGGGTCTAGAATGTAACTTCTCAGCGACATCGGCGGAAAATGTCGAAAAATATCGCAAGACCTCAAAAAAATACAAAAACACTCATTTTTTTCAATTTTTAAAACTTGTAAAGCAATGACAACATCAAATAAACACTTTTCTACATAAATATGAAAATACAACCAATAAATAAGATGTCAAGTGGTCACATGTCGTTACTAAGATGAAAATTCTAAAACATGTTCTTGATAGGATGATAGTAGATACAAAATCACATCAAATGATCAAAATAAATGTATCTCATGAGATGAATCATCATGAGGCATCTAGATACTAAATAGTACATAATAAAATGAAAATTATAGATCATAGGAATCCAAAATTCAAATCATTGATTCCCTCTCTATCGTGCTACTGCTACTCTAGGCCTTTTACGGGTAAAGGGCACCAATGTTCCTCTGGAAATAGTAGGTGGTCATGGAGGTACTGTAGATGAGCTTGGAGTGGAATCTCTAGCTTCTCCAGATGCTACATCTGAGGTGGTAAGTGATGGGGACAAGGTGGAAGTAAAAGTGTGTTGCCTCCCAGTCCCAATGAACCTAAGTCCAACTCCAGGTATAGCTCTCTGTGGAGGTGGTGGTGGCATTGGATCCACTGGAAGTCCAATCTCCTCCTCATCCTCTGTAGCCACTAGAAGTTGAAAGTCCTCCTCCTCCTACTCCTCCTCGCGGAGGGAACCAGGAGAGATCTCACAAGATGCAGGGTTAGAGAGAGCTCGCGGAGGACACTGGGAGAGATATCTCGCAGACAACACCGACCAAGAGAGAGAGCTCATGAAGAGAATGGTAAATTGTTGAAAATACTTCTCTGTATTCTCATAAAATTCCTTAGGGTGATCAATGATTTATTGAGCTTGGAATTCATTGTGAATGTGGAGGATAATAGTGGCATCCATGTTGATCATTCCCAACTTTCGTAGAGCTCCCATTTGATCTTGAACTAGTGAAAAGGTCCCTTAAGTCTACGGTTAAATTTATAACCACAAGGGAGGATTCCTTGGCGACCTCAAGGGATCGAATAACAAGTTTGATAGCCAATAATACCACCCCCTATCTTAATCACCTGTTAGTTGGTATAGGTCTAGGATTTGTAAGGTGATTGTTGTCATCAAATTGTCCAAAAACTCTTAGGGTAAAGTTACATGAGAAAAATTCCCAACATAATAGGATACTAGAAAGAGCAACACTATGGTAATCATTATGAGCTTACTGTGATACTAATAGGATACTAGTAATGAACTAGTGTTACATCTTGACTGACTGGCTTTTTTCTGTCATTAATGGTTTTATAGGATGTACAAGCAAATAGGTATTTGTCAGATCTATCTTCATTGAGTGAGGGAAGTTCAATTAGAATAGAGGAAAGTGAGACATATAGTAGGTCTAACAGGCAAAGATCAACTAGAGGTGAGAAGATAAGAAGAAAATTCCATAAACGCATGGATTTTTTTCTTATGAAAGGGGAATCGTCTTCTTATGATCATGAGAGCATAGACGACATCGAGGTGCCCTTCAGGTACAAACATATAGTGAAACAATGGGTACCCAAGGATCTTCCTAAAATAAACATTGATTTTTGTGTAAACGAAAGGATATATTGGATTGCTCCATCATCATTACATGGTTTGGGGCTATTTTCCATGGATGGTATAAAGGTCTGTTATGAAGGATTAACTAAATTGATGGAGTACGTCGGACCCTATTATATCTACAAAGCTTGGATACGAATAGTCCAATATACAAAAAGTATGCAAAGTTATGGCTTGGATGCAAATTATATACAGCTAAAAAACAATGATTAGAATAAAGGAGCAACTATCTACATTGACAGAAGGCCAAAAGCAATGGGGAATATTGCAGGGTTTATAAACAGTACACGACCCGTGACCACAAATAAGCAACCCAATTGTGTATTTGAGGGGCATGAAGGAAACCATGTATTCATATGTGCAATAAACTCAATAGCTGCAGGGGAAGAGATATTGATTGATTACAATTTGAATCGAATAGATAAATATGTTGCTATTATGGGGGTGGTACGTATACTAATTTACCCAACCTGTAAGCAATGACTCATATTTTATGTTTTTCATTATGTTCTATTTTTTTTTATCAACATTTGAATTTCTCATAAATTTGAATTTATTTCTCATGATAATGATCACGGTTCTAATTTTACTGTAATGTGGCAGGATGATCGTGGTAAATCAATAGTGGCCTCAGAACAGGTAAATGAACAATAATTTTTGAATTGCATTTAATGTGCATCTCATTTCTGTGGCGATCAATTATTTTATTTGTTTACATAACTGAATTATCATTTATTTTGTCGAATATGTAGTCAGAGGGACATGATTTTGATGATGATTCACTCGCCGAAAGGGATTTGTATGAATCCCCCGGCCCTATGATTTTAATAAGGAAAATGATCAATAAAGGAAACAAGGAACTAGCTCACTTGTTAAATATTCTAGATCAAACTCCTGAGGTCGAAGAAAGGATCAAAGAAGTTATGACAAGGCTTAAGACATATAAGGTAATAACCATAATTTCAAGTTGTTTTATTTTTATGTCATAAGTTCAATTATGAAAGCTTGATTTCAAAACTTTTACATTATCTAAACGAAAAAATGTTTTCTTTCTTATATAGAAATTTTTGGATCCTATTGACATCGACATGCATGGTATCGGTAGTAGTGGCACTGCACATATGCCAAAGGGTCCCTACGCAGGCCCTCGTATCGCTGCCAGGACGTATCTATTCAGATCTCCACCTTCCACAACATTAGGTGGGAGCCACGACACACCCACCGAGGAAGCGGCCACACAGGTAGGCTCTGGAGGTGGTGACGGAGATGAGGCCGATGATTTGACAAACTATATGGCTTCTTTTCCTAAAGCAATATGTATGAGTAGCACAGGGACCCTTAAGGGCACCTTTATGGTCAACGAGGAAGGGCTTCCATTAAAGCAGGTTAAAGTCCCAGGTAATTTTTAAAAATTTATATTTTTCATGTTCTCTATGTAGACAAATATAAATCATCTAAATTATTATTTTTAAATTAATAATCATATAATCATTTTGTGTTTAGGGAACACCAATTTTTACAGGTCCTTGGAGAATAAGGATTTGCTGATTTTTGGGCCCACCATTAGGGAGAGGTGGAATTCCCAGAATTCCAACCTCAAAAAAGAATTGATGGATTATCTAGAAAACCTTTTTGGTGTAGATACTATTAATAAGACCTTGGCCATGGCCGCAACTAGACAATATTTGCAATATACGCAAGAAACATATAGGAAGCACTTGAAACAAGATGATAGGTATGAGTGTCCTCTGATGATTCCAGAGAGGGAGTGGAAGGCCCTCATTGAGGATGCAAAAGAGAAGAAATTGACAGATGAAGGAAAAGCACCCTCTGGTCCCAGAAGGTAAATTACAATTTCAATTGAATACCTTCAATTTTTTTTAGATGTAAATAAACCTCTGGAATATATTAACATACTTTAAACTTTTGATGATAGGTTGATTGACATGTCAAATGCCACAAAATAAAGTCTTTCCAAATGTGGCCAGCACAAGCTAGGTCAGGGAGGCTACTTGAAGTTACAGTCACGAATTGTAAGTACCTAAATATCTTATTTGTATCGCTTTAAAACTTTAAGGTAATTCCAATGAATAACATAAAAAATACATACTCTTATGCAATGCAGGGTGACGAGTTTGGTACTAAAACCACAGAGGAAGACCTCAATCTTGGTTACAAGTACAACTATAAAGCGGTAGTTGAACACCGAAAAAGCTTGGGGCAGATACCAAGAACCACTTTGCATGATAAGGTAAATAAAATTCAATCCATGTTAACCTTTATTATTAAAAGAATACAGTCATGTTGGATATTATTAATATTTACAACTTTTTTTTAATCAGGGGAGTAGCACTGTCAACGGACGCAGTAGTCCTATTGAAGAGCAGTGCGTTGATAGAAATTTGCAACCAGAAGAGAATTTTGATACCATTTAGTCCTAATTTTCCACGGAGGCGCAACTGCACGATGGTGCTACGACCGAGCTGGCACATGATGGTAATATGGATGTATTTTAATCATATACTTAATAATTTCGTAGTTATACATTTTGTACTTCTATTTTTTTTTACTTATACATTTATGATTGTCATTATAAAGTTTGTGGTCTCAATGGTAGAGAATGTTGTACTTGAGGCTTGTAAAGTTGAAGAGGAGCATGTGGAGGAAACCATTCCAATGGTGATGACTAGTGCACTAGGTAAATAATTACATTGCATGTGTTTTTTTTAATATTACTGAACTAGTTCAATGATATTTAAGAACTGGCCATTTAAATTTTGTATTTTCTTCTTTTGTAGGTGATGCCTCATCACAACAACCTCCATTACACCGTGAGTACCCCGTGACTAGGTGTGATCTGCATGATAGGACGCAATCACAATCAGATTTTGAAGAGCACCCAGAGAATGAAGACATAGATATTGATGAAATGATTAGAAACTATAGGGATAAGAAGAAGAGGCCGGCTAAAAGTACTAAATGATGATGTACATGAATATTTTAATATTTTAATAAGATTGTTTTTGATGTAAATATTTCAATAGATTTATATGTTGGGTATTGGGGAATTGAG
>JZKD02S2419409.1:194014-231598 GCA_000966675.3 Picea glauca | reverse complement strand
TTCAAATGAGGGGTCCTATAAGAAATTTCATGGGATAGTGAAAAAGCTACAAGCTCTAAAAGTTTATGTTCATTTTCAACCTCCAAATCCTATCTGAAAGAGGGAAATCGCCACAACTTTCAACTCAGGTAAGAAAGTCACGTGTCTTTTTTTTGTTGTTCAAAGAAGGGTTTCATATTTACTTTTATACAAAAATATTATCTTCAGAATTGTGAATTAAAAAGAGTGATATATTTAATGAAATCCGTGTTTTATTTTTTGTAACAAACCCTCATTTGAAAAAAATGTTCAAGAAAAAGGAGCAAGGCATATTTAAATAAGGTGTGATAGATTTTGCAATCAATACAAAAGGAAAATATAATAAGGAAATCAATGCACACACATGTGAATCTAGAAGAGGCTTGTGAAGAATGGTATGCATGAATCTTCCAAGTTCCAGCTATGTGAAAATAACTACTTTCAGCTTTTCTAAGTTGAATCTACCCCTCTCTATGATGACTCTCCATGTGAAGAAGATTTAGAAGGCACAAGGAAGATATCTCAACTTCTCTTCAATGAACCTCTTCCTCCCTATAATGAATTTCCAAGTGAGCAGAATGTCTTAGTTGAAAAGGAAGCATAAATCATTGAAGGTGCTCATGAGAAATTGGTGAACGAGAGGTTTCAAATTGAATATTATTCAACCCCACAACCAAATTTTTACATCTTATGATTTTGTGATTTCTAGTTTCTTGACTTTCATCCTTGTGATCCTACTGAGAATATTCAACGACGTAGAATGAATGAGTTCATTTGGTTCATCAAAGAATAACATTCTGAAAGCTCAATATCCATTCGAGTTGGTGCAAATGTTCATATTCAACCAAAGGTTGAAGAGGCATAAGAAAAAGACATCATGTGGTTGAGCTACACTTTGGTACTCAAACTTTATAGACAAATATTCCAAAGGGATGGAGCATGTTGCGTACCTACACAAATATTTTTCTATGCAAGTAAATTCTACGTTAATGAGCTATTTTGTGTGTAAATTTTAAACTCATAATTTGTAATAATGTTTTATTCTTTAGCCATTTGACATTTTGTACAAGGACACTTGCATTAAAAAAGGCCTTAACAATGTACAAGAAAATTCCTAGTTCGTAATAGCCACATATATTACGAACTGCACGTTGCAGCTTCTTGACGAACTGCAGTTTGATACATATATTATGAACTGCACGTTGTAGCTTTTTGACGAATGATTTTGAAATTAATATGAAAAATGCCTCAGTTATCTAGCTATTTCATAGTGTAAATAGCTTGTGTTACTTTATAATATATATGATCCACATACTTTTTGTGCCATCTTTTCTCTCTACACCCTTTTGTGCTTCCACCTTTTCTATGATGCTTTGGTTGACCTGTGTATGTTTTTTCCATTTTTGGCATATTAACTGCTTTTATGTCCTAGTTATGTTGCCTTAAAGGTATTCCATGGCCATCTTCTTAATATGTGGATCAAATTTTTAAATATGATATAGTCATTTCCTTTCTTTATTTCATCCAAAATTGATTCTCTAGGCATCTTCTGTATATATCAATGTGTCCCTGTGAAAAAATAATTTATCAATGGATGGAAGTTAGAGATTTTCCAAGGTCTCTTCCATTTGCGTTGGGTCCTTTAGGATGTTTCTCACTAAACTCAAGAAGATAATTTGTATTATTTCCTGTATAACAGAGAGGCATGCTTGATCCTTCCTTGCTGAAAATATCTCATACATTAAAAAACTTGTGTTACTTTGTATTACCCACATATTTTTCACGCCATCTTTTCATGCTAGTAATAAGGTTAGTCGTTGGAAGAATCATTAAGTAAGGTTATTGTTAAGTTTATCAATATTACCAAGACTAGCCTTATTACCATGAATGGCTGAGGTTACCCACATACATTGCAGGCTAACCTTATTACATAATCTCTATCCTTTCTCTTCTTACATCCTTAATGATTAAGGTTAGAATTTCTGCTCAAATTGGATGAACAAAAATTACATGAGGAGTGGACAATATAATTTGATGACAAGAAGAGTGTAGCAACAAACTAACAAATAGGATGTAATGGCCAATGTAAGGAACCAACCACTGGCAGAACAATTCCGGGGAAAGAGGATGAAAAGTGTAGGCATGGAGACTATACTTTAGATGGTCAAAACATTTATCAACAAATGGAAGAGAATGAGTTGTTCAAGCCAACTTGCTTTTGAGTGACTATGGATGAAGTAAATAATGGAGTAATGAAAATGATGAAAGTGAAAATCAAGACTTTTGCAGATGAGCAGCACAAGGATAGCTTACCCCAATGAAACAGAGCCCAAAGAAGTATCCAACAATGAAATTCAAAGTAATGGAAGAAAACTGTGCCTAGTGAATGGTTTGCTAGAAGTGGGAGTAGAAGTGAATGACATCATAGTTATCTATCCAATGAACATCATAGTTATCTATCCTAGACTGGATACATTTCTCTGCCCATGAACTTTTTAATATTCTTGATGACACTTTGGATTATAAATTTTATTAATTTGATTAGACGGTGGAATGAGATGAGTCTTACTGCACAAATAAGGGGAGTGTATCATTAACTCCTAGATAAGATTAGAGTGTTTAGGGCCACATAAAATTCACAGTAGAATTTAATCAAGAGAAAGATAACATCAAAACACAGTTATGTCATTTGACACAGAAACATGTATTGGCCTTATTTCAGTTGGATTGGGGAAAAAATTATTATAAGATACCAAATTTTTGTGTTGGTGGTGAAGAAGACGGGTAGTTGAAAGAATGGTAGGTTGTCCCAACCTGGAGGATATTGGTACTTTTTTAAAAATACACTTTCCAATCAAATGATGGAATCCTGACTGAATGACATTGTCCATGTATTCCTAAGATGCAAGATGATCTGCTTGGGTACCAAACCCATATTAATTGTAGAGTCACTGTTGTCTGGGCCATGATTCAGAAGCATCTATAGATTCTTAGCCAGCTATAAAAAGACAATATTTTGGCTAAGTATATAAATACCAAAATTTCAACGACTATATAAAGGAGGAAAGACAATCACTTGTCTTTTTTATTGAGAAATTAGAGGCTTAAATTTTGTTTCTTGGACATCATAGATATAATAAGACTTTATGTCAAATGGGTGTAGCTCATGTGGCCAAGAAAAAAGTTGTTGTCCTCCCCCTGGGTTCAAATTCCTCTTTGTGACATGCTTTCTCTCTTCGTGAGCCAATCATAGGCTTAAATTATGTTGCTCGGAACTTGATTTTAATTAATTAAGACAAGATTTCATCTTTAGGCACCATATATATAATTAGACATGTCAATTGGGTGTAGCTCAAGTGAATTAGAATTAGAAAAACAGTTTTGTCCTCCCCAACCTGGGTTCAAATCCCTCTTTGTAACATGTTTTCTCTCTTCATGAGCCAATTTTTTATTGTTGACCTGGCCTTTAGTGCTGAAGAATCCACTTTACCCTAAGTACCACTTTACCCTGGGTACCATCCTCGGAATGAGGGAAAGTACCCAGTGGGTTTCCCTAGGAAATGCATTAAGCAAGAAGATAAAAAAAGGAAAAAAGAAAAAAAGAGAGAGATGTAATTAGAATTTCATGTTGCATGATGTAATTTCAAATTTTGATACTAATCAAAGCCAACTTTTTCCATTTTGTGTGCATGGTTATGTCTTGTGTTACTTTCATTCACCGAGTCCTACTAATTAATCAATTATCGATATATGCTATGTGTTGGTCTGAGAAGTTCTTTTAGTCCCAATCTAAAATTTTCTTTCTGAAAGGTGTCTTGTAACGTTTTGTTGTAATGTTTTCTATGTCTTCCTAAAAATTATTGTTATCCTATTTGGATTGCCTTTGCTAAATTTATTTATTCAAAGTTAAAAGAAAATACTTTCCTTTTATGCAGTGCTTTTCATTTTGTTGGAACCTATTAATTATTCTTTCATAGAAGGCAATGTGAAGGCCGTGAAATTGGCAATTTTCCAATTTATTCTCCCTATTGATTTCTTCCAAATTTTTTACTTTTTCCAATTTTCTCCCTTTCCCTGTTGACATTTTTCCAAGTAATTCCAATTTTCTCTTTAGTTTGTCCTAAATTCCATTTTTTAAACCCCACCGAATTATTCTCAAGGCTGATGTTTTTCAACATTTAGACAAAGCAATAAAGGAAATCTCTCCTAAGGTAGAGGAAACTGTGTGTTTCCCTTTCTGTTCCCTATTTTCTTGGCTCATTGGGCATGGAATAAATAAGTTTCTTTAGCAAAAGAAAACACTATTAACTAAATGGAAAGGTAGTGAGGCAAGAAGGGATTTGCGAAGATGATAAATTAGGCTTGCATTCGAGACTTGTACATGAGCCACTTCTTGCGGGAAGGGGACCAGCCCATTTGTGTAAGGATGGGAAGAATATTTAGTATTTAGGTGAGGAGAACCATAGTTTTCATAATGAAATAATAGATAGCGAAGACTGGGGTCGGACCTCCAATATGAGATGGGTAATGAAAACCACCTCTAGTTAATAATGAATTGGAGTTTAGTGGTAGCAGGGAAGCTATTGCAGAGATGAATCTTAAGTAATGCCACACAAAAAACGATCTTAGAGGTTTTAGGCAAGTAGTTGTAGGATAGTTATCTGACGTTATGCAGTGAACCGGGGCTACAAGAGTCTAGATTGCAAGTACTTATAAAATAGTGGCCATGACCTAGGAGGAATGTAAATCTCATGTTAAATATAGGCCACTACATATATGGATCTTACTTTCTGAATCAATTTTTGATCTCGACATCTTTGTCTAGGGTCATTTATTATTGGCCATACTACAAGGCATACTATAAAGCTATGCATGTTATAACACTTGGGGAACAGTCGATGTTGTCAAACAACACACAACTTGTGCCACATCATAGTTATCTATCCAGTCCAGGATTTCCACATGGCACTCCAAACCCCCCCTGCAAGGATGCACCTTTACAATTTGGAGGCAATTTTCAAAGTTGAATAAATTCACCATAGAGACATGGTTTCCAAAGCCTTTTTTTTAAATGTGTATTTTCCAGTCCTCTACATAGTGGCATAGTTGATTTTTATTTATTTTGTAGTCTAACATAGTGAAATTTTATTTTAACAAATGGGCATGGATTATCTTCATTTTTACATCTTTCCAGGGGTATATCTTCCTCATATAGACTCAATTTGAAGATCATTTTTTTAGCTATTTTTTCAAGATCTATGCAATGGTAGTCAAGTTATTTTAGTTAATTTAACCTTCTTCTTTTTCTGATTTTGAAAAATGGATACTCATGAGGTTTGGTTAACCAACACAAACTATTATTCCTAGAAATCATATATAGGGGATCTACTCAGGACTAAAGGTTTGTATCAAATCACTCTTAGGATAGATATCATATGAATGGACAATGAGAAAATGTGCAAATGGTTAAATTGTAATGATGAGGCAATACACCTGTCTTATTGGCATGTCGATCTTTGAATATATGAAATTCCATACTCATTCCCTTAACACACCATAGGAAGCATGGTTTAAATTTGAACAACTCTATTTAGTATTTTGTACCAATACTGTATTTCATATATAAATCACTAGATGCTTAACTACTTAAAGAAAAAAATGAATAGAAACAACAAGAAAAAATACCATATGAGATTTTCAATGTTGATTGCCCTAATGTCTCTCCTCATAAGCTGAATAATCCATACTTGTCAGTGATCGATGCATAGGCAATAGGCATACTTCTTTAAACATGTAGGCACAGATGTTTCTTGACCTTTTGTTCCTAATTTATAAACATTATAATATTTAATCTCTCATCAACCTGTCCATTCTTGTCTCTCTGAAAATTGCATCCATCCAAGGAACCAGTATCGAGCATATTAAGACGTGAGAGGTACAACAAATATACCTACAACATACACTGATTTTATGAAAGATCATCATTTTAGTTTAGACGAGCTATAAACAAGATATTTCCAAATAGAACAACACTTTCTTAAACCATCACTAAGGGAATCTTTTGTTTACTGTAGCTATGAGTGTCCAAAAAAAATAGGTTTTTCCATTTTAATTATTTTCATAACGTTATATGCTTACGGAGAAGTGGAAGAAATATTCTTTCTCATCAGATGTGCATCACATGCAAACTGATTTTCTTTCCACCCACAATCATTTACTGAACCTCGGTAAGATTTGGGACCATATTTATTAACTTATGGGCTGATCAAAGCTTTCTATACCTTCAGTTTCATTTTGGATCTATTTATACCTTTGATGAAATGTAGCAATGCATTTTTTGAATTTGATGTGTGCCTTAAGTGCTAAATATTGTACTATGAGCAAAATTTCATAAATGTTTTTGTCATTTCTGTGCATATTTTGAGGGACATATTTCTTTTGCAGGTGGCCCTATTGTTGGTTTTGTTGTTGAAAAAGTTCCACAAACTATGGGATATGTTAGTTTACAATATCCTTTTAGTGTGGATGCATAAACACTCTTTGAGAGGCACCACAAAGATATTTTGCAGTGTCCAAAAACAAAGCCTTTTGTGATGGTTTCACCAGCGTAAAAAAACTAGAAATTAAGTTGAATATGGCACCTGGGCATGTTGGAACACATCTTTGTACCTGAGGAAGGTCATTTTCAAATGGAAGGCCCTATCTATGATGAACAACATGGCATCTTTGGTTGATAAGTTCGACACAACTTCGTAGATGAAAACAATTGACCAAAGGCAGTACTGCATCCATTCCCTTGTTGCAAAGAAAATCCTAGCAGATGAAAGAATGACACATCCTGTGTGCTTCAGGTGTTGCTTGAAAGGTTTAGATCTGTCATACTTGGTATAACATACTTGTTAGTGAGTTTGATTTGGATGAGACAACTATATAGGGAAAACACTTTTGCAAAGGTATCACACTGTTCAATCAAGAAACATTTGATTATTTCATTGCTTGAATTGATTTGATTATTTATTCCCCTTTGGTACAGTGTTGATTGAGTTAAGGACAATACTAGTTAAATATGGTGTTATTGATTGGCAGTGAGTGTCAATATCTCGTCTTGTTCTTAGTTTCAAGTGTAAATGCATATTTTTTTAAATGTACTGGGTAGAAAATGTTTGAATAATTATGACGATCTATTAATTATACATTATACAAAACTTACATCTATTATCATCAGAGAAACTTCTTTTGACAGTACTCAAGATTTTCCAAAACCCAATTAATTATATGGTGTCTAGGTTCTATCGATTTTATTAACTGGTACACAAACAAACATTCATTCTTGGCATGGCCACAATAGTGTTCAGCATCGGGTGGAGCCTGTATGGCCATGGATTTTGGCTAAAAATGGGGATGTGCGTTTGATGAAAAATATGAGTTGTAGAATTAAGCTAAATCTTATGGAAGTAAGTGGAAGTGACAACTAAATTGTAATTGCAATGATGTTGTTGAAGTATGCGTTTGTACTGAATGAGGTCTTCTTTCAAAAAAAAATTGTTGTTGATACCTTAGTATTGAATTTCAATTTACTATTTCAAACTTCAGGATATACTATTTTTCTTAGTACTATTCAGATTGACCCTATGATGAATCTGAATCAATGTATACAATATTTTATTTCTGAATCCAAATCTAAATCGCATTTTAATCATTCACAAATTTGAATTTAGTATTTACACTACAAAATGATGAATTTGCATGGGATGAATTGTTATTATTGGGATTTTATCATTTCTGTTTTTTATTTTTATAAATTTAGAGACCCCACTCCCCATGCTAGGGACCTCGACATTCCCCTTGTCCCCCAAGAATTTACCTAAAATTTGGTTGGTGTCTGTTGTAGGTGAATCCCCCTGTGGACAAGTGGATTCCCTCTTGGTCTCTAGACTCCTAATACCAAGACAGAAAAGTGCTTAACATGGACATTGACTTCCTTTTATATCTAATCAAGCTAATGAATGAAAGAGGAGGAGAAAGATATGTACCTTGTTAGCGACGTTTGTCCTTGCAAAGTCCTGGCTGAGCTTTGATTCTAAGATCCTTGATAGATCCTGTAGGACAAAAAAAGACACAATGGACTTCCTACTCCACTGGGATTAGCTCAAATATAGATCCATGTAAAGTAGACAAACTCATATGGAACAAGCACAAGTTTGAAAGAAACAGGCCAAGCATTGATTATTAATGAGAAAAAGTAAAAGTACTTAAAATCCTTTGAATGAAGGTGCAACAACTTCTTCCATTTCTCCTTGTCCAACCCCTTTGATCAAGTAATATCCACTAATTGCTTTGATGATATCTCACTCATGAGATCATAAGTTTCACATCTCCAATCTTTTCCATGTACCTTTCACCATGAGAAGGCCTCCTTATATAACCTTGGAGAGATCCAACCACTTGAGAGATCTTTGGGATAAGTTGAGGATTCCTCTCCTTCAATTGAGGATCTTCCCTAAGATCATGACTTGACCATCTATTCGAATCCAACCACCTTCAGGAATTGAGGGATTGTTCCCTGATTTGCCTCAACAAACCCAAAATTTGCTAAAAAAAGGGTAACGCTCCCCCAAAAGGGTGCACAGGGTGCTCAAACACTCCACCAAAGAGGCTCAGGGAGCGCCAACACTCCTTGACAGTGGGTAGGGTAGCACTCCTCTCCAAAATCCATTTTTTATTAGTTCTTTTAGTGGAAAAAGGTTTGTACTCCCTGTCAAGTGACTTCTCTTCTTAAAAACTAGTCTTTGGGGTGTCTTAAGTGACTTTTTGATATCATTAGAGGCATGACATAGACAAGATGGCAGTATGATGTTTTTGACACTTGCAACACTTGTAGTCAAGATGCGACACTTTCGAACAAGATGAAACGCTTACAACACTTTTAGTGACGACACTTGTGACACTATTAAAGTGAGTAATTTTGAGATGTAGCAGTGTCTCCACACACCCTTGTGACTGATATTGGAGCCTCCTTTGTTACATTTCTTGGCCTCCTTTAGTTTCATATTAGTTCAGCCTATGCCAGGTCCCTTCCATGTTTTTGTTAGTTTTTGTGTGGGTGTAGGAGGTGGATAAACCTCTGTTGAAAGTGATCCTCTTGTCATCTTCTAGGCTTGTTCATGGACTATCCAAATCTTCTTCTCCTCCAGACATCTCCTTTGAAAACAATAAGCACACTCCTACTACACAAACGGGGGATCATTCAAACAACACCCAACACAACTCACAAGGACGACTGGTTAAAGCTATTAGGTGTGCCAGGGAAATAAATGGCGTTGGGAGACTTGTCTTTGGGGAGGATGTAGAAATGGAAAAGGTTTTGGATCTATAAGAAAGAGAAGTGGTGGGTAGGGTCAGAGGGAAAACAATGGGATGGCTTATCTCAAAAGTTGGGTACATAGATACTGGATACCAGAGATCTCCAAGATGCCCCATATCAGACTACTTACCAGAGGGTGGTTCTCTTTTGTTTTATCTTCCACAACTGATGTAGATTGGGTTCTTAAGAAGTTTTGGAGAATCACAACTAACCTGACCCTCCTCAAATACTAGACACCTACCTTTGATGTGAAGCATGAGTGGGTCGATGAGGAACCCATTTGGGTTAGACTCCTGGGCCTCCCGATGGAATACTGGAATACACATCGATTTGCGGAAATTGGAAATCTTTTGGGCAAACACCTAGAGAAGGATATGTCCTTTGAAGTCACTGGCCTTATGACAGTGGATCACATACTAGTCTTGATCAATCTATGGAAGGGTTTATATCAGGATATTCTCATAGAATCGGCCGCTGGGGATTTTGTACAAACCCTGGACTACGAGGGAATCCCATTTAGGTGTCATAGATGCAATGTCTATGGGCATGGTGTGGAAAATTGTCCAATATACATTAAGGGAAAAGACCGAATGAAAAGAGGGACAAGCTCCTCCATCTCTCCTCCACGAAAGAAGTGGAACCACATCAGGGTGTAGGGTACTTCAAAAGACAGGTTCTGCAGAACAATGGAGAAAATCTATCGGCCGGTCAGGGTTCAGACAGAGGGTGCCATCAGGGTTCAGGGGAAGGAAGTGCCTTTGGCTACCGATCCTTTCTCCTCAGCTTCCCTAGATCATCTCCTCCAACGAGAACATGAATTAATGGGTATGCCAATCTTAGTTGCTTCTCATACTACTTTGGAGTCTTTTGCCCCACTTGTTTTTTCTGAGTCTCTATCATATGCCAGTCTATCCTCCCTACACCGCCCCTTCTCCTCCTCCTCATCGATCTTCACACCTTTGCTGGTCACACCCTCCTTAAACTTGGGAGAGTTAGAATCTACTTCGCTGAATGGGCTCTTGACCTCCACTGAACTCCCTTATACACGATATATAAAATCCCCTCCATCTACAACTATCATCCCCTCCCCTACCTCCTTGGAAACATTGCTTCATACCAATATCCCTTTTACCCTCAACACTCCCTCGGCCTCTATTGACTCCTCTTATAAAGATAATAGAGTTTTTTACCAACTTAGGAGCAGATCGATGATCAAAGAGGATCCCTTGGAGAGAGGTTCTCCCATGACCTCGAGCAACGGATTTTGGTCACTACCTCAGACACAATCGATGGGAAAAGGTAGGGGTCATAAATCACATTTATATCTGGCACAAGATCAGGCTAGAATTGATCTGGCTTCAAGAAGACAATTGTTGTTCTATTTATATGTTTAGTATAATGCACTCATTAATTATCAATCTAGGATTCGTAATCAACAGAGTTACAAGACACCAATAAGAAAGGTAATTCTAATGTCATGAGTATAGAACTATTCTAGATTAAGCATGCTGGAAATAAGACAAACTAGAAAATCAAAAAACACTTTGGTTGTGTCTCATAGAGAGGCTATGTACTCCATTATGGCACATGCAAGTATGAGATGGATTTCTTTTGACATATCAAATCTGCTATCTGACCCAGAAAACTAACTATACAATCACACTTTTGAAAGGGAAATCACACATCAATCATCAAGACATAGCATGGGTAGTTCAATAGTCAATATACTGAGTATGTTGTGGTTCACAATGTGCTATTGTAAACTTCACTAGTTCTCCTCCAAATATGTCTGACTACTGCTGCCAAAATTTATGTCCATGAAACAAAATCAACTTCATAAAAACAAAAACAAAACATATGCAAAACAGAATAAGTAAAGATCTCCAAACAATCGTATGATCGAAATCCTAGTCTAAACTATACTGTTGTCATCTAAAAGACTTAAGATTGAGCTAATCTAACATCTATACTATTGAAATCAACTACTAAGACTAATCTATAAGGATGCTAACCTTTGTTGGGCGGTGAGCCCTTGCCGCTTCAACAGGTCAGCGACTGGAGTCTACAGTAAAATTTCTTCCAATCCACTCATTCCTCTTACTTAAATTTCAAAACATAGAATTAAACTATGCTAACAACTCAACTCACATTCATTCATAAATGATCAAGACCTGGAAATAATTGACATCCTTCTATTAAAATTCAACTCAGGATGTGTTTTACAATATGTAACACTGCTTCACTTACTGTGTTATGTTAACTCTCTACTCCCTCCACCATCCTTGCCATGACTATTTAAACAATCTTAGTCATGAAACACAAGGAGGTGAAATATTTAGCAAATCATTCAATTGTCAAATTTATATATTCGGTTACATATTTTAAGCTTCATCCTCATGACTCGAAGTGTATGAGGATGAAGCAATAGACAAACAAGCTTATCATAACCTTGCTAGAGCTTTAATTATTCAGCAAGCATCCAACAATTATCTTTAGTACAATCTGGAGCTAAACTTGGTATATTTTTCTTCCTATATCGGTACTAGATCATGACAGGTGAGACTTGGTAAATGGTACGAGATATGAACAATGCACAAGTGGTTGGTACCATATCGTGACAGTCTGCGGCCATTGGTACCAGATCGCGACAGGTGAGATTCAGTACCGGATCTGAATGGAAGGTGTGCTTGCTACTAGATTCAGATAGTGGCAATCTAGCACATAAGTACCGTATGGATGAGTTGGTACAGAAAGGTTGGACTCATCTAGAGGTAAAAGGTTATACATGGAAAATTGAAACATTAGTACATGAAACATTTAGTCTCCTAGCTCAATAAACCACACAAATGCATGAATTAATTATACTTTACCTTATGGCCTCATCAATGGCTAATGGTAGTGTTCTTTGTCATTTATCCAAGCTTAGGTAAGCCAAAAAAGTATAGATGAGGAGTATAATAGGGTAGTGGGGATTCCGATTTAGAGGCTCAACATCCCCCCATGCCAAAACCATTGCATGTCCTCATCCAACTGAAACAAACCCAAAATTTTTCAAAATTTTAGACTCCATTCTTTACTTCTGTGGATCAATGATGTTGATGGTTGAGGCTTCTACTTTCAACTCCCTTTTTATGACCCTAATGTATTGTAAGAGTATTAGTACCTTCTTGAGCTTATTAGAAGTCTCTTCATGGTCATCTTGAAGTTGCTGGCTAGTTGCTTTCAATTTCTTGTTTTCCTTTTTGATATACCTGTCCAATAGTTGGTATTCATTCACTTCTTGTTTGAGTTCCTGATTTTGTTTTTGCAGCTCCCCAATATTCTTCTTCATCTGTTCTTTTGTTAAGGTCCTTTTTGACTCCATTGTTTCTGGCTGGATGTATTCTCTTTCCTCCACTTCCTCCCTCATCCCACATAAAGTAATAGTGACTTGTTCCTCAGTCAAACTAGGGATGTCATCCTGGACTGATAGGTCTTCAGAAGGGGAGGTAAGATCTATTGGATCTTCATGTGTATGAGAACTGACAACTTCTTTTCCTTTCTTTGCCATGCTCCTTGTGGTTCTTTTACAAGGGGGTACTGGATCAGGGGTGCTCACAGACTTCCTTTTCTTCTTTTCTATTTGTGGAATGGTTACAAGGGATTGTTCTATAGTCTGTTCACTTTTATTTTCTGAGCTATTCTTCCCTTTTCTTACGGTTTTTGTCTTATGACCCTTCTCCTCAAGTGCTACTGTTGAAGTCTCCTCTACTAATTTGGTTTTACCTTTTGATTCTTGACTTTTAAAAGTCTTATTGACTATGGAAGAGGGCCCTGCTTGTTTACTAGATTTTTTGTTTTGGCTCACTGTTTTGGATGATGATGGAGTTGACTTATATTTCTTGCCCTTTTTCTTTTGAGGTTCCTTATCTTTATCTGGATCAAGCTGGGCTTCCTCTACAGGTTTTTTTTCTGTGGGAAGGTGTTGAGTGATGAGAATTTTCCATCTAATCCTTTTCTTAATGATTTCATGTAAAACTAACATCTTAATAAGACCTTGATGGTAAATGCTAGTCTTCTCAATTTTGGATAGGCATTTGACACCTCTTACCATCTTGTTCAGACTCATCCATAAAAAATATGGGAAATCAATTTCAGGGCCTCCTTCAAAGTGTAATAGAAGCCTAAGATGATATATGAATGTTACAACATACCTTCCCTCACAAGTGAGGAATTGTTGAAGACTAGCATGCATTGGATGATACTCTTCCTTGATATAGTTCCTAGGGATCCCCTTTTTCCAACCAGGGTGCTGATGGTCATCCTTCAAAAATCGTTGGCACATTTCCTTGTTGATTCCTACTCCTTTGAAATACTTGGCTCCTCTATTAGGTAATCCCGTGACCTCCCTTAAAGTTGCTTCATTGATTGTTAGCTACAGATTGCCTATATGCGCAATCTCTCCATCGTAACCGTGGATAAATGCGTGAGATACCTTCTCATGCCATCCTATGAATTTCTCCAAAAATGGAATCCATCCCGATCTAGCATACTTCTCTTTACACAGTTTGAATTCCTCGGTCTCTCTATAAATATGGAAGACCGGTTCATGTCTACTTACAACCATCTTTATAAATTGTGAGAAAGAAACAAAAATTAGGTTGTAGCATAAGGATTTAGTCAGTTGATGAGGGTAAGGGTTTGGTATCAGAGATCGTAGGGAGAGGTAACCTCAGAACTGGAGAAAGGTTGGTAACAACAAAATATATGGTGATGGCGTCGCTAATTCGAACGGTGAGTTTAAGTAAAGATGTCGCAAAGGGAAATTAAGACAAGATGAGGCTCATCTAGATGGCTTCGCCACCCAGATAAGTCATTTCATTTATTCCTATTTAGCGTAATGATGGGGATGAAACATTGGGTGTCGAATCATCATTATTGTTTGGGATAGGTGATTGGACCTCTGAGCAGTGAATTTGATGTTGAATCATGGCTCGTGACACAAGATGAGTTCATGATTTTCTTAAGGATGAAGCATGTTCGTGGCCCATCATTACTAGACATGCTTCATATTCATACTTTTGATGTGATTTTTCCCTCAATCATTTTCGAGCACTTATGTGATGAGAGGATTGATTAAGGTTAGGCATATGGCTATGAGGGATAGGTGCATGGTTTTAACACTAAGGTCATAAGATCTAGTATACATTTTCATGCCTATTGTAGTTTTATAAGCAAAGGAAAATAAATAATACCATGTTACCTTTGCTTTTACCATTGTATGATCAATGCCCATAGCATATGCGACTTCCTTTGTATTTGAAGATTGTAGATTGAGAGAGTTCATATTTTTAGGCTGGAGTTTTCTGGAAGCTTGGTACTAGAATTTCCTGTACTTCATGAAACTTCTTTATTTTGTGCTTATCTTCTTTTGTGTCTGGTTCTGCAACATTGTAGGGTGATCATGTTGGTTTTTGAAGATGAGATGTGAGTCTGAAAAAGAGTTTTGAAGGAGCTCTTTGACCTTCCCCCATGCCAAGGATGTTGCATATCCTTATGCAAGAAGATTCAACACTCTGTATCATAATGGAGAAAAGATGATAAGAGAAAAGAAACCAAATCAAATTCCAGAAGTACATTTATCACCTAGCATATGATCGCATGCCTAAAAAAATTTGAAATTGCCTTTCTTTTGATGACTTATTAACAAGGGTAGCATTCAACAGTGAAAACAGGGAGGTTTTTATATTTTTTCCAGAAGAACAAATCCAACCTAACTTGCTTCATAGATTTACTATCATTAGATGTTATCGATAAATTTCACAGTATAAGTAGATTAGACTCCCTAGTTAGGGCTCCACTTTTAAGAAGTTTCCTTCTTAGGTAATGTAGGATTTAGATGTCAGACTGGTAAGGTTGACTTAGGGTAATTCTCAAATGGACATTTTCTTGTAATAATTATCTTTTTTTAGTAATCTGGAGTTGTATCTCATAAACGTTAACAATGAGCTTTGCTTGTAGTGTTCATCTTTTAGATGAAAAAAGTGGATTTTTCAATCAGACAAGTATAGATGAGACATTTCTCAATCCGAACCCACTTCCAGCAAGCCTGTTTAGTACTCTGGTGGGGTAGTTTTGATAATCAGTGAGAGACATCCCTTCCCCAGGCAGAATGCCCCATTGCCAACAGGCATGTTCAGTACCCTGATGGGTTTGCCTAGTCATACCATAGACCGGTACCCACTACCAGTAGACCTATTCAGTATCCCGGTGGGTTAGTCTCTTAAACCCTTTTTCCATCAGAGGCTTCTTGTCCATAGTCACCTATTTCGATTTTATTAAAGAGTTATTTTGCATGGTGATAGGGGAGGCTCATCTGAAAACCTTTTTATAGGTTGGGATGGTATTGGGTTGGAAAGTATATTCTCTTATTTGGATGTCTCTAAATATTTGTCTGAAGGAAAAATAAACTTATGTATTGCACATTAAATCCAGATGTATAATTTTGTCTGAGTTTGTCCATAAGAGAATGACCTAAAGTTACCTTAGGGTACTGATACATCCTCTTCCATAAAACTTTTCCAAGTGTTCCCATGACAAAGAGTGTTCATATATTGATATGTTACTCTTTAGAAAAGATAATCCAATGAATACTATTGAAGTCTAGTTAGGGTGAGATAGTTACTTGTAGGCTAATATAGTTTTTATCCCTTTAATCATGCTGAAATACCTGATAAGGGAAACCTCTAGACTTGAAAGAAGATTAAGCATGGTTCCTTTAACAATCACAGGTAAATATTATGTCTTCTTTTTCAACCAAAAGACATTAAAATACTTCCTTTTAGGTAGCAACAGAACCAAAAGAAATTAAAAAATCTTCCTTTTAGCTAGCAACAAAACCAAAAGAAATTAAAGATACTTCCCTTTAGTCAACAACAAAACCAAAAGAAATTATTGCTTCATAAGAGCTTCCATTTGATGTTGCATTCGGTTTCTTGGTTCCAGCTTAAGTGGTCGTTGCATGCCTTCATACTTCATATTAATTGACACAAGCTTTTGAAATATGCATAGCATTCCTTGTCAATTAGGTGATGTGTCCTGATAGTATTGTATAAGGATAGATTTCTGGTACCAGACCAGCACAGGACTGTTGGTACCAGACCAGAGCAGGATTTCTGGTACCAGAGTATTGTTGATGCCTACAAACTGATGTTTAGAAAATTATTGAAGGATCAAATAAATTATAGAAATCTACTTACAAAGATAAAATGCAACAGTAAAACAAAAGGAGGTAAAAATCCCTTGTTACCTTCAGCTTATTAACAAAACAAAATCCAAACCTATGTACAAAAGTTTTAAAAATAAACCAATCAATCAATGTGGATCAGTAGGAAGGTCTTCTTCCTTACTGATCACCTGCATATCTGAATTCTATAGTATATGAGTCAAACATTCCTCTCTTGATAGGGGTTTGTTATAAATTCTCAACCGGTGACCATTCACAAGTAGTGGTGTCTGTTGTTCGTCAATTGTCTTTATCTTGATTGAACCATTTTCATAGATAATGTCAATTTCATAGGGTCCCATCCAATGAGTAGTTAACTTACCTTTGAAGTTCTTGAATCTGCTATCATTCAATAAGTCCCAATATCCTTGTTGAAAATTTTTCTTTTTGAGATACTTTTCATGTCATTTTTTTCTCTGCTCTTGAATGAGGGTGGTTCTTTGAAGTGATTCCTCCCTGATTTCATCCAACTCATTAAGCTGCAAGAGTCTTTGTTGTTGGGCTTCATCCAAGTTCATGCCAGCTTGTATTATAGTCCTGAAGGTTTTGATCTGGAATTCTATGGGGAGAAGTACTTGCTTCCCATACACCAACTCGTAGGGTGTATGTCCCGTTGTATTCCTCTAGGTGATTCTATAAGCCCATAAGGCTTCTAGTAATCTGTCAGCCTAGTCCTTGTGGTGTAGCTATATTGTTTTGGTAAGAATGGACTCATTAACTTTGTTGGTAGATTCTACTTGTCCATTTTCCTGTGGATGGTAGGGTGTAGATTTCCTGTGTTTAATTTGGTGTTGTTCTGTAACAACTTTGATGAGATTAGAGGTAAATTGTGCTCCCTAATCAGTCACAATTTCTTGAGGTACACCAAATCTAGTAAAGATGTCATTAAAAATTAAATCTACCACTGATTGTTCACTTGTAGTTGGTAAAGCTTTTGCTTCAACCCACTTAGTCACATAGTCAGTACATACAAGTATGTACTTTTTCTTTTTAGATGCAGGGTTAATGGGTCCCACAAAATCTAATTCCCATTTCTCAAAAGGCTCAATGACTACCTGGGCTTGAAGTGGCATTTGGTCTTGTGCAGTAGGCTTACCCATTCGTTGGCATTCATCACAATTGGATACATAGGTTTTAGCATATTTGAAAATATGAGGCCAATAATAACCAGATTGCAGAACTTTATAAGCAGTCCTCTTGTCTGCGAAGTGTCCTCCACAAGGACCATCATGGAAGGCTTGCAAGATATCATGAATTTCATCTTCCCTTACACATCTCCTGATTGCCAAATCTGGTCCTTTTTTGTAGAGACAGTCATCGTGCCACATATAGTTTTCACTTAGCTGAATTACTTTCTGTTTTTCTCTAAGAGACAATTTCTGAGGCATCTTCCCTATCACAAGATAGTTAGCTACATCTGCATACCAAGGAGTGAATGTAGAAATAGAAAACAATTTTTCATCAGGAAATTTATCTTCTACTAGTGCGTTATCTCCCAGATGAATCATTCTAGATAAGAAATCAGCCACAAGATTATCCTTACAAGGTCTATCAATAATGTTGATATTGAACTCTTGTAATAATAACAACCATCTTGTAACTCTAGGATTTTTTACAGGTTTGTTCATTAAGAATTTGATGGTTGAATGATCAGTGTGTACAAAATCTTGATATCCTGTAATATAGTGTCTAAATTTATTGATAGCATGGACCACAACTAGAAATTCTTTTTCTGTGACTGTATAATTAACTTCAGCTGGAGACAAATTTTTACTGACAAAGTAAATAGCATAAGGCATTTGATTTTCCCTTTTTCCAAGAATTTCCCCAAGAGCTATGTCTGAGGCATCGGTACAGATATGAAAAGGAAGGGACCAATTTGGTCCTCTTAATACATGGGTAGTTGACAATTTCTGTTTTAGAATCTCAAAAGATATTTGGCATTCATCATCCCACTTGAATTCAACTTCTTTAGATAATAATTTGAATAAAGGGGAAGCTAGGTTTGTAAAATTTGGAATGAATCTTCTATAGTAGCCCGCATGCCCTAAAAAGCTACGAATTTTTTGTGAGGAAGGTATTCTGATTTGTGTGATAATATGAATCTTTGCCAGATCAACTCTCATTCTAGAAATAGAGATGTGATGTGCCAAAACAATACCTTCAGTGAGAAACATTTTTGACTTTTCATTATTTAGGGAAACATTAGTTTCCTTACACCTATTCAAGACTTTTTCTATACTGGTCAAAGCTTCCTGGAAGTCTTTTCCATGGACTGTAAATTCATCCATATAAACTTCCATGCAATCATTGGTCAAGTCAAAGAAAATGGCTAGGACAGTGCTTTGAAAAGTGGCTGGGGCATTGAAAAGTCCAAAAGGAAGAACCCTATAAGCATAGGTTCCCCATCGGTAGGTGAAAGTGGTATTCTCCTAGTCTTCAGGTGCTATTTGTATTTGGTTATAACCACTAAACCCATCCAGGAATGAAAAATACTTGTTTTCAGACAAGGTATCCAACACCCGATCAATAAATGGTAAGGGAAAATAATCCCTATGGGTGGCTTTGTACAACTCCCTAAAGTCTACACATATTCTCCACTTACCATTTTTCTTGGGAACTATGACAAGTGGAGACACCCATTGACTATCTCAAATGGGGTATATGAGATTGGCTTGAAGGAGTTTTTGCAATTCCTCTTTTACAATATCTTTAAGGGTTTGATTCATCCTTCGCTGAGGCTGTCTAACTGGTCTAATTTGGTCATTAGTGTAGATATGATGTGTGCATGTGTCAGGGTGAATGCCTTTGATGTCTGCATAATCCCATGCAAAGGCATCAAATTGTCTTTGGAGCATTTTAATTACTTGTGTCTTTTGTTCTAGTTCCAAACTAGAGTTGATATACAAAGATTTTCCTGGGCTAATCTCAACAAGTTCAGTACTTTCTTCCTTCTCTGAGGAAGCTGGTGATAAGGTATATAATTGAGTGATATCAAAGTGCCAGGTTTGTTGAAATTCAAAAATGAAAATGTGTGACAATTTTGCAAAAGACCTTGGGTATTCAATACAATTTGTATCAGCCAAAAATAAACTTAAGACTTGTTCATCTGATTGTTCTTTCATTCCTCTTACTTGTTCAAGTGTTAACAGTGGTCTGATGCAATCTTCTTCTCCATAAGGGTTTTCTAACCAGACAGGTATCTCCTGTGCTGGTTGGGAAAGAGGGAAGAGGACAAGCTTTTGGATATGCGTTCCATTGCATATAGTCATCTCACCAGACCGACAACTGATAAAGGCATCTGTTGTGGCCATCCAAGGACAACCAAGAACCACAAGGTGTTCTGGTTTGGAGGATGATTTAGAGTAGATGACTAGAAATTATACTGGATATTCCCAAGAAGCTAGAGTGACTGTGACATCATCTAAACTTCCTGCAGGGCTAATGACTGACTTATCTGCCAATTCTATCATGGTTTGGGTTGGTCTTAACTAGTTGATTTGGATCTTTTTCATAGTGTCAAAAGGAATTACATTAATTGCTTCACACAAATCAATGAGTGTGTTTGGTAAAGAAATACCATTAATTTCAACAGTGACTACTGGGTTTCCAGGGTCATTATATTTGTATGGCATTTCAGAAATAAATTCAGATAATTTTCCCACCACCTGAACAAGGGGAGGTTCCTTCTTCTTCCTTCCTGGTTTCTTAAGGAAAATATCCCTTATGATTTTGGCATATATGGGGATATCCTTAATGTCTTGCAGCAAAGGTATTTTTATACATACATTTCATAATTCATCCTCTATATCTTTGTGCAAGGGTGGGTCAGGTTTCTTTACTAATAGTCTTTCGGGGTAGGGTGGAAGATTAACTTGTTGAGGTACTCGTACAGACTGATAAGTGATTGGAATAGGAGGGGAAGTCTCTTCTTCTGCAGGGGTGGTTTGAGTGTTTTCTTCCTCAGAATGGTTATCATTTTCTTCCTGAATTATTACTACAAGATTTGATTGATTTACAAATTTCCCTGATAGTAGTTGAATTTCATAGGTGGGAAAGGTTTGAACTTTTGTATTTTGCACAGGGTGGGTGGGTCGATTATTGGGGTTAGGGATTGGCTGGGCAGGGATTGTTTTTGGTCTCAGAGGGTTATGGGCAGCTTGGTTTTGTGGCTATTGATTGGCATTTATAGGTGCTTGCTGCTGCTGGTTAGGGTTCAAGAGGGTTGTAAATTGTTGTTTTATAGGAGGTGGGAGTAAAGCTTGCATCTGTGGTGGGTTGAATCCAGGTAGTAATTGGAAAATGTTTTGCAGGATACTGTGGATATGTAGGGTAAGATGGATTTCCATACACAGGCCCCCTCCAACCTTGTTGCCAAGGTTGATTTTGAGCTTGCTGAGGTGTCCATTGTGGATAGGTCATTAGGGAAGGACACCATTGTTGTTGTTGATACTGTGCATTAGGGTCATAAAATGCATTGGGATTTTGTGCTCTCCAAGGTCTTCTGGAAGGGTATGATTGTTCTTTTGGGACTCCTCTTCCCCTATACATGGCTTGTAGTTCAAGCAAAGTTGGACACTCAGATGTGGGGTGTTCTAGTGTACACAGGCCACAAATTTATATGACATTTAATGGACATTCTTTCTCACCATGCCTCTTTCGGCATCTAGGATAGAAGGCTGCTAAGACAATCTCTTCTTCTTGCTTCTTTTTCAATTTTAGGGTATCTAACTGGTTACTGATTGTGCTCAAGATGTATGTTTTAAAGTTTTCTAATAAGTTTCCTAACTCAATTCTGGTCACAATTCCTAAGCTTTGTCTTGTATTTTTGCTAAAATAATCTCTTGGTGGTTTTCCTGTTTTAGCTTGTCCTCTTGAGTATCTTCCATAGTAATCTGCAATTTCTGCAAAAGGCTTTTGGTGCACATCTCCTGAACTTAACAAATTTAAAACTTCTATGCAGTCATCTCTAATACCCTTCAAAAATATTGTTCTTACTACAGCTGGGTCTGTGGTGAATAATTTTGATTTCTGGTAGTTGTATAAGAACCTTTCTAAGTAGTCTTCAGGGATTTCATCTTTTTTTTGTTGCATTTTAAAAATGTCAATTTTAGCATTATCCTTACAATAGTCTTGGTATTTCCGTAAAAATGTGTCTTTCATCTGATCCCAAGAGAGGATTGTATTTTCTCCTAAGCTCATGAACCATCTTAAGGATGAATCTTTCATTGTAGCAGGAAAGAGATTAAGTTTTTGGGCATTGTCTGAGTAGTTATAGCTTCTACATAATATGTCAAACTCGAATAAAAATAAATCTGGATCTTCAGTTGACATACCTCTAAAAGTGGGTAACAATGATAGTGGGATATTCTTCATGCTGATGTTTTTGGAAATATCCAAGATTGGAAATCTAAAGGTCTTAGTTTTAGTGGCTATGTTTCATTCTTCTTCTGCCATTCCACTGATAGATGGTTCATAAACTGGATTTTGTGTGTCTCCTAAATATTCAACAGATTCATGTTCTGCCCACCCGAATGTTGATTCTTCCATTTTAGGATCTTCTTCTGGAGCCTTGTTGGCTCCCCTTGAATTTTCTCCTGGTGGAATTTTTCCTACACCAGTGTCAGTTGGATTAGTGGGGTGGGTTGTTTTTGAATATTTAGAGCTTACAAATCTACCCTTATTATCTCTATATCTATGCATAAAATGGAAATTTTATTCTTAACTGAATTGAAATCCTAATTCTATCTAGAAGGTAAGAAGGAAACCTAGGTTTGGACAACCCCACTCTAGTGGTCGTGTGGCTCTTCACTCATGTCTTAAATTTTTTATCCTCCTCCCTTAAGAAGCCTTTAAAATCATTCAAAAACTATGCAAATAATCTAAGCTAAAAATAACTTCCTACCATTTGCAACTCCTCGACAATGGCGCCAAAATGATGTGCTACTTATATGTTTAGTATAATGCACTCATTAATTATCAATACATGATTCGTAATCAATAGAGTTACAAGACACTAGTAAGAAAGGTAATTCTAATGTCATGAGTATAGAACTATTCTAGATTAAGCATGTTGGAAATAAGACAAACTAGCAAATCAAAACACACTTTGGTTGTCTCTCACAGAGAGGCTATCTACTCCATTATGGCACATGCAAGTATGAGATGGAGTTCTTTTGATAGATCAAATCTGCTATCTGACCCAAGAAACTAACAATGCAATCACACTTCTGAAAGGGAAATCACACATCAATCATCAAGACATAGCATGGGTAGGTCAATAGTCAATATACTGAGTATGTTGTGGTTCACAATGTGCTACTGTAAACTTCACTACTTCTCCTCCAAATATGTCTGACTACTGTTTCCAACATTTATGTCCATGAAAAAAAATCAACTTCATAAAAAAAGAAACATAACATATGCAATACAAAGTAAGTAAAGATCTCCAAACAATCGTATGATCGAAATACTAGTCTAAACTATATTGCTATCATCTGAAAGAATTATGATTCAGCTAATCTAACATCTATACTATTGAAATCAACTACTAACACTAATCTATAAGGATGCTAACCTTTCTTGGGTGGTGTCCCCTTACCTCTTCAACAGGTTAGTGACTGGAGTCTATAGTAAGCTTTCTTCCAATCCACACATTCCTCTTACTTAAATTTCAAAACATAGAAATAAACTATGCTAACAACTCAACTCACATTCATTCATAAATGATCAAGACCTGGAAATAATTGACATCCTTCTATTAAAATTCAACTAAGAATGTGTTCTACAATATGTAACGCTACTTCACATACTATGTTATGTTAACTCTCTACTCCCTCCACCATCCTTTCCATGACTATTTAAACAGTCTTAGTCATGAAACACAAGGAGGTGAAATCTTTAGCAAATCAGTCAATTGTCAAATTTATATATTCGATTACATATTTTAAGCTTCATCCTCATGCCACGAAGTGTATGAGGATGAAGAAATAGACAAACAAGATTATCATAACCTTTCTAGAGCTTTAATGATTCAACAAACATCCAACAATTATCTTTAGTACGATATGGAGATAAACTTGGTATATTCTACTTCCTATATCGATACCAGATCGAGAAAGGTGAGATTCGGTAAATGGTACCGGATCCAAATAGTGCACAAGTGGTTGGTACCAGATTGCGACAGTTTGCAGTCATTGGTACTGGATTGCGATAGGTGAGATTCAGTACTAGATCTGAATGGAAGGTGCACTTGCTACCGTATTCAGACAGTGGCAATTTAGCGCATAAGTACTAGATGGATGAGCTAGTACAAAAAGGATGGACTCATCTAGAGGTCAAAGGTTATACATGGAAAATTGAAACATTAGTACATGAAACATTTAGTTTCCTAGCTCAATAAACCACAAAATGCATGAATTAATTATACTTTACCTTATGACCTCATCAATGGATAAAGGTAGTGTTCTTTGTCATTTATCCAAGCTTAGGTAAGCCAAAAAGGTATAAATAAGGAGTATAATAGGGTAGTGGGGATGTCAATTTAGAGGCTCAATAAAAATCTTCAATTGAATGGGTGCTTAGAGAAAATCCACCCTAGGATGGAGTTACCTCATGAAAATCCTCTCCTTCAACTGTCAGGGGTTGGCAAGCCCCAATAAAAAATCGTCCTTACGAAGATTGGTTGAACAGTGCTCGCTAGATGTCATTCTACTGCAAGAAACTCCAGGGGACAACTTAGGAGTGGTTAAGATCTTGGAATCCTTACTCACGGGTTGGATGTTCACAGTGGTAGATTCTCGAGGACACTCGGGGGGTTTGGTCACTCTAGTTCGAAAATGGGTAACTTTTAGGGGAGAATCAGACCATCATCTGATATTGTTCGAATTTGGGACCTCCTCTAGAAGGTCGACTAGCCCCTTCAAATTCTTAGAGGGATGGCTAAAAGATCCAACCTTTTTGGAACTAGTAAAGGACTTATGGGTGAAAATACCAGAACACTTCCAAACCCCAATAGCTGTGCATTTTGTTGAAAACCTAAAAGGCCTCAAACAAGAAACTAAGAAGTGGGCCAAAATAAAACAACAAAAGGATGAACAAAATCTGCAGGATATTGAATTGAAACTAATAGAACTACAATATGGGAATGGTCGGGGCTATCATAGCCAGGAAAAAAAAGACCTCCTATATGGCTTGGAAAAATGTCGCAGGGTCATCCTAGAAGAAAGAGAATCATAATGGAGGCTAAAGATTCGAGCCCTGTTGCTAACCTGCAGAGATGAAAACACAAAATACTTTCATGCCTTTTCCAAAGGCCGCAAGATGGCCAACACCATTTGGAACCTACAGAATCAGAGGGGGGAGGAAATAAAAAATTACAACGAATTAACCGACTTGGGCATTAATCATTTTAAGACAATTTACAAAGGCCAGGAGGAGTCCTCTATTGCATAAATTATAAAAGTTGCCCATCTTTTCCCCAGATTTGTTGAGGAGGATGAAAATGGACACTTTACGAGCCTGTTTACTAAAAAATAGATGATAGAAGTCCTACACACTTTCCAAAAAGGGAAGACCCCTGGCCCAGATGCGTGGCCAACCAAATTCTACTTGGGATGCTTTGATGTTCTTGGACCTGAACTACTATGGTTAATTGAAGAAGCAAGGGTAAAGGTTCATATACATAATCATATCAACACTAATTTCATAGCAATGATACCTAAGACAGACAACTCGACCTCCTTCGAAGATTTTCGGCCTATCTCCCTTCGCAATTGTTTGTACAAGATTATCTCCAAGGTTGTCAGTAGAAGACTGAAAGTAATCCTCTCAAAACACATCTCAGGGGAATAGTTTGACTTTCTTGAAGGCATACAAATTCATGAGGCGATCGTAGTAGCACAAGAAGGTTTACACAACATCAAACTAAAGATGATGAGAGAAGCAGTGATAAAACTAGATCTATCCAATGCCTTTGATAGGGTGAACTGGTTATACATCAGAATGATTTTGATACATATGGACTTTGGACTGTATTTTGTCAACTAGATAATGGCATGCTTAAACTCGGTCTCCTTTTCCATTTTACTCAATGGTTTAGCCACAAACATTTTTCAAGAAGAGAGGGGAACTCAACAAGGTTTCCCGCTATCTCCCCTACTCTTTCTACTTGTAGCAGAAAGCATAAACCATTTTTTGACTGAGGCAAAGGTGGGAGGAAGTTTCTCTGGTATCAAAATCTCAAATGGTATGGTCGTTACCCATCTACTCTTTGTGGATGACATACTAATCTTTTGTGATGGCTCGAAGAGGGATGAAAACATATTAACAGAGGGGATCACACTCTTCAAATTAGCAACGAGTATGATCATAATTATAGGAAGAATTACTCCAGGAAGAAATCAACAATTAAACATCTTTAGACCCTCTAGTATGTCACTAGTTCCTTGCCTGGAGTTGTTTGTTTGCTTCATAGGTCTTGATATTGATATTGTATTTATTTATTTTCAATACCTACAAAACAGTCACTATTGCGACGTCTTGGACTCTCTTCACGTCCCTCTTTCCATGTCTGAGATGTCTCTCTTTCCACCTCCAAGACTGTCGCTCCCATAGTAACCATGTTGGAGCTGGTACCTCTAGGACGTCTCTCTTGCCACCTCCAAGACGTCGCTCTTGCCACCTCCCAGATGTCGCTCTTGCCACATCCAAGAGTGTCACTCCCATAGCAACCACATCAGAGCTGATACATCTTCCTGTCACTCTTGCCACCTCCAAAATGTCACTCTTGCCACCTTCAAAATGTCTCTCTTGCCACCTCCAAACTGTCTCTCTTGCCACCTCCAAGATGTCTCTCTTGCCACCTTTAGGACGTCACTCTTGCCTCCTTTGAAACGTCTCTCTTGCCACCTTTAAAACATCTCTCTTTCCAACTTTACAATGTCGCTCTTGCCACCTTTAAAATGTCTCTCTTGCCACCTTTAAAACATCTCTCTTTCCACCTTGAGGACGTCTCTCTTGCCACGTCCAAGTCGTCAGTCTTGCCATGCCTAGGCATCAGTCTTACGAGGTACATATGGGGGTTGAACAGTCGAATTCATGATGACATGTGTCCACATAAATGGTCGCAATACAGACGAAAACTTTGTCATCGAAACAATGACATCCTGTGAAATGACGTTTGAGGGGGTCTGATGTTTGTCGTTCTCTAGACAATATAAAGTGGCAATTACGTCGAACGCACCATCAGAATTTAACCCGAATGCACTAGTGATCTTAAAAACAAAAGTTTCTAGATTGATTTTAATTAGCGCTCATTTTATAGTTGTTTGTTACACAAAGGTGAATGAGAGTGAAAATAATGATGTTAAGAATCGAGTCCAAAAGAAGCAAAAGAATGATATGCAAACTTTTTTTTCAATGAACTTCTATCTATGGGAATGAGAAGAGTTTCTTTCTTTCACTAACAAACATAAGAATGTAAGAAATTTCATGCAATTCATTCTAAAAAAGAATTCAATTAAGTGCCAAATTATTAATAAATCCTTTCCAATATCTAAACATAATACAAGTATTGCTTTGTTTGATTACAAATATAAATTGAAAAGTTCGCTTAATGCTTCTTGATTTCGATAATAATGAAAATATGAATTCACTACTATGATTTGAAAAAAGGAAGCAAAAAAACACAAACAAAGACACTCTCAGCAGTCAATAAAAGAATAAAAGAAGAACAAACTATATATTCAAAGAAAAACACCAAAAAGATAAGAATCACACTCAAAAGTATTCCAGAAATGAGTAAGGGATCCAAGACCAAGTAAATAGTACTAATATCAATTATTTTCCTTATAACACCCTCCAATCAATCAGATAAATGAAAAGGGCAACAAAAAGAATCCAAGTTTGAGGAAAAATGGTTGTTTTTGCGACAATGAAAAACAACACAAACCCACTCAAGACTAAAAAGGTAAAAATAAACAAGTTGTAAGTCAAAAAAAGACAAGACCTGATGGTATAAGATATGAGTCAAAGAAAAATAACCAAGAACTACACCCAACAAACAAACAATCAACAATTTTTCAAGGCAAGAAAAATCGATGCTCTGGTAGTAACAACATTGGAGCGCTACAATGCTCCCTAATACACTTTGGGGAAGCATTTATCAAGCTATCAACACTCTGTATTAAACTGGAGATGGTGCTAGTTCTAAGAAAAGTTTTGGAAAAACCCAGAAAATTCAAAAACTCAGGAAAATTAAATCAAAGACTCTGTAAACAACTTCAACAAAGAAGAAAGATGTATGGATATGTCAAATCAACAAAGGGGATATAAATATAGGAAAAATTAAAGGACAAACCAAGGAAAGAACCAAAACTAAAAGAGATAATTTATGTTATGGAATAATTCCCCTACAGATAGGTGAATATATCCTTGGATTATAGACCCCTAATACCAAGGCAGAAAAACACAAATGGAAATTGATATCCCTTTGAATTCATTTTAACTAATCAAAAAGAGAGAGAGGGAGAAAAAGTGTGATGCACCTTGTTTCAAGGTTTTTCTTCGTTATTTCCAATTCTAGTTCGATCTTCAAACTCCTTAGCAAAACTTGACACCTACAATGCAATGGAAATCGAAGAGAAACAAAGAACTCCTACTCTACAAGATTAGATTAAGAAAACCCATGTAGAACAATAGACAAGCACATGTAATAATACACAAGCTTGAAGGGAACCATCCAAGTATATTGATGAGAACTTTCAAGATATACTTACAATTATGGATGGTGTTGCAACAACCTCTCCAAGTCCTCCTCGTCCAACCCCTTGCTCGAAACATCCATGATCAGAATGACAATGATTTTTCTTATTATTTTCCTCCTTATGCACCATGAGAGTGCCTCCATTTATAGCCTTTGAGAAGCTCAACTACCGTTGTTATATTTTGGATTAGTTGAGGATATGGATCCATCAGTTATGATATCTTCCTTATATGAATCCTAGGAGTTAGATTCGAGCCAAACCAAATCGATCCATCCATAGATGTATTAAGAGAAAAAGGGGATTTCCTCCCAATATTTGCTAAACCACTTCGACACTCCCTTAGAACTAGACACAAAGTGCTATAGTACTCCCTGTAAGATGGACAAGGAGCACTAGCGGTCTTTGCATATGAGATGGGGAGCACTGATCTTCCCCAAATTTTTCCAAGATGAGTAATTCTAATAGTAAAACACTTGTTTCGATTGTCAAATGATAGGGATTCTTCTTATAACATGTTCTAGAGGATGTATCAAGTGTTTCCATGGTGTCGTTCATAATGTGACACACACGAAATGAAACTTTGACACTTGTGACAAAAGTGCTACACTTACGACCATGATAATGTGAGATTATCAAAGTGAATAATTTTTATGTGTAACATAAGTGAAGGAAAGGCGTGGCATGGAAAAAGAAAGGCATGGCAAGTGGATGCAAGGAAAGGCATGGAATGGAATGACATGGCATGGAATGACATGGAAACGCATGGGATGACAAGGCATGGTATGGAAAGGCATGGTATATAAATACAAGACATGGAAAGTGAAGGAAAGAAAATGAATGGCAAGGCATGACATGGAAAGGAATTACATGATATGGAAAGGCATGGCATGGAAAAATCACGACATGGCAAGTGAATGTAAGAAAAGGCATGGAATGGCATGGAATGACATGACATGGCAAGGCATGGGATGGGAAGGCATGGTATGGAAATACAAGATATGGCAAGTGAAGGAAAGAAAAGGCATGACAAGGAATGGCATGTCAAGTCATACCATACCAATGACAATGCATACCATACCAATGCAAGGCATACCATACCAAGGCAAGGCATACCATACCATACCATACGAATGCCATACCATAAAATACCATACCATACGAATGCCATACCATAAAATACCATACCATACCATACCATACCAATGCCATACCAATGCCAATGAATACCATACTATAGCATACCATGCTAATGCATACCATACCATACCATAGCAATTCCAATTCCAATCCATACCATACCAAGGTAAGGAACGACATACCATACCATACCATACCATTTCTAATGCATACCATACCAAGGAAACAAATGACATACCATACCATACCATACCATTTCCAATGCATACCATTTCCATTTCCAATGCATACCATACCATACCATACCATTTCCAATGCATACCATTTCCATTTCCAATGCATACCATACCATTTCCAATGCATACCATACAAGTCAATGAAAATGCATACCATACCAAAACAAGGAAATGGCAATGCATACCATACTTCCACTAAGAAAAATGCCAATTGTATGCATAGGCATTGGTATTTCCTTTGCATATCATTGCAATGGTATGAAATGGTATGAAAAGGCAATACCAATGCCTATGCATATTTCATACCATTGGTATGCATAGGCAATGCTATTGTCGTTGCATACCATTGGATACCAATGGTATGCATACAATTGTGATACTATGGTATGCATTGGCAATGGTATGGTATGTCGTGCCTTGCCTTGGTATGGTATACATTGGAAATGGTATGGTATGGTATGTCGTGCCTTGTTTTGGTATGGTATGCATTGGAAATGGTATGGTATGATATGGTATGCATTGGCATTGGCATTGGTATGGTATGGTATGGTATGGTATGCATTGAAATGGTATGGTATGGTATGGTATGTATTGGAACTGGTATGGTATGGTATTGGTATGGTATACCTTGCCTTGGTATGGTATGCATTATCATTGGTATGGTATGGTATGGTATGGTATGCCTTGACATTCCATGCCTTTCCATGCCTTGCATTTCCTTCACTTTCCATATCTTGTATTTCCATAACATGCCTTTCCATCCCATGCCTTGCCATGTCATGCCATGCCTTTCCTTATATTCACTTACCATGTCTTGCCTTTTCCATGCCATGTCTTTCCATACCATTTAATTCCTTTCCATGCCTTGCCTTTCCATACCATTTAATTCCTTTCCATGCCATGCCTTATCAATCATTTCCTTTCCTTCACTTTCCATGTCTTGTCTTTCTATACCATGTCTTTCCATACCATGCATTACCATCCCATGCCTTGCCATGTCATTCCATGCCATTCCATTCCATGCCTTTCCTTGCATTCACTTTCCATGCCTTGCCTTTTCCACGCCATTCCTTTTCATACCATGCCATTACTTTCCATGCCATGCGTTGTCTTTCCTTCATTTGCCATTTCTTGTCTTTCCATACCATGTCTTTCCATGCCATGCCTTCACTTGCCATGCCTTGCCTTGCAATCAATTTCCATTCAATCAAAGGATTAATATGTAAAACTTACAATCAAAGGATTCATTAAGCATGTAATTCTACATCTTGTTATCCCATATTTATTATATAAAAATACTTGCATGAGAATTCCAATGTTTTGGTCAATGAGGCATAGTGCAATTTTTGAAGAGGAGGTCGATTTTCAAGAACATTGCATCGATCATTTGTGGGTAGTGTAGTTGAATGGTCCTTGGCCAAAGAGGCTTTTGGGAGCTTATATAACTCCATCATGCCACTCGGTTTGGATTTTATTCCCCCAGACCAAATTGGCCAGATGTCCTTGGATGGCTTGAAGAGGCGAGTTGCAACTTGAGATAAAAATCAAACTGGGACTCAGATGGGAAAATCGTCAACTGCAGTGGATCCAAAGAACCAGGTTTCAACTAGGGGAGGGGGCTTCAGTATCATTTTGTCCACCGTAAAACCGTCTCTTGGAGTCTCTCCGACACTAGGATTTTGTTCAATGAGGCATAGTTAAATTTTTGAAGAGGAGGTCCATTTTCAAGAACACTATTTGGGGCATTTGTGGGTAGTGTAATTGCGTGGTCCTTGTCCAAATATACTTGTGGGATCTTATGAAACTCCTTTATGCCGCTCATTTTGGATTTTTTGCCCCCTAAACAAATTGGCCACATGTCCATGAATGGCTTGAAGAGGCCAGTTGCAACTCACCATAAAACTCAAACTAGGACTCAGATGGGTGAACCGTCAATTGCATTGGATCCATAGTACTATGTTTCAACTAGGGGGAGGCCTCCTTTGTCATTTTTTCCACTAAAAAACTATATCTTGGAGTATCTCTGACACTATGGTTTTGATCCATGAGGCATAGTGCAATTTCTGAAGAGGAGGTTGATTTTCAAGAACATTGTTTCGGGCATTTTTGGGTAGTGTAGTTGCATGGTACATGGACAAATGGACTTGTGGGAGCTTACAGAAATCCATTGTTTTGTTCAGTTTGTATTTTATGCCCCTGGACCAAATTGGCCACATGTCCATGAATGGCTTGAAGAGGCGAGTTGCAACTCATGATAAAACTCAACCAAGGACTCGGATGGGAGAACTGTCAGTTCCATTGGATCCATAACATTGTGTTTCAACTAGGGGGGCCCTCCACTGTCATTTTTTCTACCAAAAAATCGTATCTTGGAGTATCTATGGAACTAGGGTTTTTCTTAGTGCTTATTACATATGTTTAGGCAAGGCATGTCAAGTCAATAAAAATGAAGGAAACACATGGAAAGTGATAAGGAAAGTGAAGGAAAGGCATGGCATAGCAAGTTATAAGTCAAGGAAAGTGAAGGAAAGGAAAGTCAAGGAAATTCAAGGAAAGTGAAGGCAAGGCATGGCAAGGCAAGGAAAGTGAAGGAAAGGCATGGCAAGTGAAGGTGAGGCAAGGCATGGAAAGTGAAGGAAAGGCAAGGAGAGGAAAGGCAAGGAAAGGAAAGTGAAGGCAAGGATAAGAAAGGAAAGGCAAGGAAAGGCAAGGAAAGTGAAGGAAATGCATGGAAAGTGAAGGAAATCTATGGAAAAGAAAGTGAAGGCAAGGAAAGACATGGAAAGTGAAGGAAAGGAAAGGAAAGGAAAGGAAAGGAAAGTGAAGGCAAGGCATGGAAAGGAAAGTTAAGGCAAGGCAAGGCATGGCAAGTGAAAGCAAGGCAAGGGAAGTGAATTGAAGGCAAGGCAAGGAAAGGAAAGGAAATGCAAGCCAAGGAAAGTTAAGGAAAGGTATGGAAAGTGAAGGAAAGGCATGGAAAGGAAAATGAATGCAAGGAAAGGAAGGGAAAGTGAAGGAAAGGCAAGGAAAGATAAGGAAAGGAGAGGGAAGTGAAGTCAAGGCATGGAAAGGAAGGTGAAGGAAAGTGAAGGAAACACATGGAAAGTGAAGGGAAGGCATGGAAAGGCAAGTGAAGGAAAGGAAAGGCATGGAAAGTGAAGGAAACAAAAGGAAAGTGAAAGAAAGGCATGGAAAGGAAATTGAAGGCAAGGCAAGGCATGCTAAGTGAAGGAAAGGAAAGGTAAAGAAAGGCAAGTGAAGCCAAGGAAAGACAAGTGAAGGCATGGAAGGGAAAGGCAAGTGAAGGCATGGCAAGAGAATGCAAGGAAAGGCATGGAAAGGAAAGACAAGTGAAAGAAAGGCAAGAAAAGGAAAGTGAAGGAAAGCCATGGCAAGGATAGTTAAGGAAAGGTAAGTGAAGGCATGGAAAGGCAAGGCATGGCAAGTAAAGTGAAGGAAAGAAAGTGAAGGCATGGAAAGGCAAGGCAAGGAAAGGCATGACAAAGTAAGGCATGACATGTTTTAAGGTAGGGTATATTTTAACAATAGTCAAAATGAATAAAAAACTATTCATTTTAGATACCTAGATGGTCATTCAAGTAGACCATCAAGATCACTTCTAATATTGATGTTTTCCATTAACTTCTCGTTCTCAGAGTAAGTAAAGAATTATCATTCCTTTGATGAGTTCTTACTTGGGATTGTTTGTAGTTGGAGGTTTGTACCAATAACAAAGTTTGTAAAGTGGTATACAACTTGATCTGGTTTTTAATATTGAAATACATAACCACCTTTCTTTTGTGTTCTTTCATCTTGTGTTAGATATTCTCCTTTAATAATCATCGACCCTATCAGAAATTTAATGCCTTCTGAGTTTGTTATTGATCACATGAGGGTATATGTTTCCTCTAATCATCATGCCAACCAATAATTAGTGCCACATTCATCATTTATTGAGGCAACCACTGCAAATTTATGCCTTGAAAAAAATGGAGTGCCAAAATGTGAGTCCACTAAATGACCAAAGAATAACACATTCATTATAGTTATTCAAAATTTAATAGAAGGATTCAACGAACCTGGAAACATGAGATATGAGACATGATCATAATATGTTGAAATACTTGATCGATCCTCCTCCAATTGGGATAATTCCATATTTATACGTTGACCAATGGGGAGTGGTACAGAATCCCATATATCAACCTAGTCTGTCAATTCACAATCATCCCATTCATTACTTCTACATGGACCATAGAAGAAAGAGAGTTTTCTCGTCGATATTTCAGTTATTGCATTGTCTCATGTTCTAACTGAATGGAATCCACAAGTTCCCTGGATTTTTTTGCATTCATACCATTGTGATCGATCTACATCGACCAACTCCAAAAAATATTTATGTACATGTCCCTTCTTGTGTGATTGGTCTTCGTGTTCTCTCTCCCATTACTGAAGAACACCATTCAATGATGGATTTTTCATCTTGAATGAGGGAAGTAGTAGTGAACTTCATTTATTTCCTGCATAATGCTCTTTTTATGCATGCACATTCTCCATCATGCTCTCCTTTCCCGTGCCCAGACTCAAAATAGTTCCAAATGTGTTGTACCTTTAGTTGTTTATGCAACATAGACAACCATTGAAATACATGAGCATTTTTTAACTGATCTGTGCAACCATTTGACAAAATCAAAATTTGATCTATCTATATGTTCTTCTCCTTAAGGTGATTGTAGAACACCTAAAAACAATGTTGTACATAGGCTAAGCCATGGCACCAATCATCACTTATGTAGAAGTGATACTGTTTCAATATAACTCTATTATGTTCATTACTATCTGGTCCATGTCTGTATGTGATATTTACCATTTTGTTGAACTTCTTTGAATGATAATATTGGATTTGAATCTCATTTTGTGGTTGAAGGGTGTAGTTCTCAGAAAAATCAACCATTGATAAAACAATACCAATATGAAATGTATCTCTTCGTATTCTAAAATGCTTGTACTGCCATTAAGCCACATGGACATGTTGAACATAATGTCGTGTCTTTTCGACGAAGTCCTTCATGAAGTCACAAAATCGTACTTGGGAAGTCACCAATTGTATATTTGTTCTTTCCTATCCTCCATCAATATTATATGTCACATATTTAAATCTTCTCAAGGAAACCTCCTTCCTCACCAATTCATACCCATCGCTTACAAGGATTAACTTGCTTAGTAATGTCATTCCACCACACCTGGGGCATGTCCCATCTAAGCATGCAGTTTGATAAAATGTAAAACCCTCTAGCCTTGTACACAAGATGTTGTGAATAAAGTCTCTAGATGATGACAGTGGCAATATAACTAGGCCTTTTTGCAAAAGGGTGTTGTACAAAACAAGATATATATATGTGTGTGTGTCACATAATAATAACCATACTCAATGTGATATCTACAACAACACGTGTCATGAATTTTGATTATTGGAACATATCAAGGCTTCCATTTATGGAAAGATATTTGACCTAAGTTAAGTGCACTATGTATTGTTCTGACTATCTCATACAATTTTTTTTGTGTAATGCCAAGATAGTGTTTAATATGGGGTTCATGGTCCCTAGATCCCCTTCTCAAATTTAGTACATCTTTTTGGTTGGAAGAGGGACTTTTGTTATCATGCCATAAATCCTGAACTAGCCCCTTAACTGCTCCAATTAACTTCATGTCAGAATGAGGTAGCTTTCCAGTGAAGGCCCAAAAATATGTTGGGGAACCTGTGTCGAGGCTATCTCATCTATGCAAATAATTTCTAAGGGTTTTGACATTGCATTTCAATAGGTGAGAGGTTTGTTGTAGCAAATGATGTTTTCGTGCAATCTTGCTAACAATTGACTGGGACAAGACACATCGGGATGCATTGCGGTCTTTAGAACGAGACTTATTACCAATTCTTTGAAAATAATCTACAAGTTTTTGTGCTATATGATGACTTGTTTATGCACTTTTGACTATTTTAATGCCTAAAATTCTCCTAACAACAGTCAAACTTCTAGATTTTAACAAAGATAAAAATAATTGACATTTAGCAACATTCGATTTGGGTTCAAAATATTCTTGAATGGTTTAATAAGACTGATAATGAATAGTACAATTAGGTAACTTACTTTCAAGTGATGTTAGACCACTTTCATAAACCTGAATGTGATTAGGAGTTCTTTGTTGCGTAATGCTCAATCTAGGTAGGGACGATGAACCCCTATTCTGGGACTCTTAACCTCCCTATTGTGGAGTTAACAATGTTATAGTTATTTCCCCTTCAATCATTGATGGATCAACTTGGGAGGAGAGTGAACATTTGATTGTCCAACAAGAGATTGCACTACATGACCTTATTCACCGCAATGTTATACACCCGTTGTTTCTCTAATTTCATACATTGTATAATCAACTCCAAGCAAATCCTCCATCATTTGTTCATCCACAAAAAGTTGTCTTGATGAGATATTGTTTGGATTTCTCTCTAATGAAATATTTCTCTTTGCTTCTGGTGATGGAGGAGAAACATTAGCAATATCCATTGCAGTAGAAACTGGATTTCCCTGATGTGAAATCCTATGCTTTGACTAACGTAACTTTTATTTTTCTCTTTCTTCTTATACCTTTTATATTGGTTCCTTTTTTCTCGAGGACTTTCTTTCTCGAATCCGACGGTTCGCCATGTTTAAATATAATAATTGGCTTCCAAACACCCACCACAAATATGTATTTGTATTATGTAATAAGGCACAACCAAGTGGATAAATTTGTTTTTTTATTGCAAAAGAAGACACATCTAATAATCTCAATTCCAATTCCAATTCCAATTGCACTTGGAAAAATTTGTCTTCCAATTCCAAGAAGATACAAATAACAATTCCAATTGCACTTGACAAAGTTGTCTTCCAAATTTTCCTATAATGGTCTGGAAATAGCACAAACATATTTATGAATCTAACAAGAACACTCAAAAAAGTAAAAACTGACTATGCAGGATGATTTTGTCTCAAGTTGTTGTGTTTTTTCTCGACCATGATATAGATGAGGTGGGGTTTTCTTGGCAACAAAAAATGCCCAGCAGGAACACACATGCATTCCTAGAACATGTGCGCACTAAAGCATGTGCACATTCTAGGAATGTGTGTGCATTCCTGCTGAGCATAAATGACCAACTCAATCAAGTCACAGGAGCACATGCGTGCTCTTAATGGAATGGATATAGAATTTAATATCCACCAAACCTCTTATGAATAAAATTGTGTAGGTGTATCGAGACAAATAAGGCCTAAGGAGTTAGGATTGAAAGTGTTTTCAAGGATAGAGCAATGGTTAGAACACCAATATGTGGGTGAGGTGATTGCAAGGGTTGTACACAAGGTATATGCATAGTGCACTCAGGGCTCAAGTTAATTTTGGATTAATGATTGAGTAAAAGTTATGCATAGGCTTAGATGGAGCTATGGGGTTCTATTTCATTGTCTACGTCAAGCTCTAGGTCAACATATAAATCTAGATATAGCTCTATTTGGTGGTCTAGGTCATGGTCTACATCAAGCTCTTGGTCTAGTGACAAGATATTTGGTGGAATTGAACCTACTAAAATGGACATTATGACCGTTTGGAGGCTTAAGGATTATAAGATTACAATGCAACCAAATTGAAAGGACCATTTGGAGGTGGAGAGATAGTGAGATTGCAATGAACCATTTGGAGGCCTAGACTAAGGAGAGAGAGGGAGGGGGATACAGTGAGAGTGAGACTAACAATGCGAGAGAG
>JZKD02S2419409.1:177457-188042 GCA_000966675.3 Picea glauca | reverse complement strand
AAACTTATTATTGTTAATCATTTTATTTTTATTAATCATTTTTCTAAAACTTATTAATATTATTAATATTTGTAATTGGATTATCTTCTATGTTTTAATAGTTAAGTCAAATCATGGAATCTCTATTCTAATCCTTTGAACCTATAATGACTAGTGTTTATATTAGAGGAAATACTTTGTCCTTATAAAATCTATCCATTTATGTTTTTTCTAATCTTCATTTTAATGTTTTGATTTTTTTTATTTATACTTTCAATATTGTAATAAGCCTTTTAATTATTAGTTATCCTTTTATTATAATCGAAAATATAAATGTAGTTTAATTTAATACTTGAAATTAATACTTAAGTATAAGTTTATAATAATAATAATAATAATCTAATTTTACTTTTTCAGATGGAGTTAGAGTCGTTTTGGTGCATGGTCGCGATAGTTAGGGTTTAACCCTGGTTTGTCACTTCCTTCACGTCGGGCCTATAGCCCTCATCCCTACTTCACTAGTCATGGGGGTGGCCTCATCTATTTCTGCAAGTTCCCCAAATCGTGGTGCCATTTCCTCTAGGCCAGTTTCAATTTCTCAGTCAAGTGCCTCTTTTTGGGATATTGTTCAGCGATATTGTGCTCCCTCTTCTTTGTCTCTTCTGGTTCAGGAAGCCCCTTCTCTTTTCATTCCCATGGGAGAATACGTTGAGGAATAGGAAGAGTATTATAGATCTGTGAGTTTGGTATATTGTTTCAATTGTTTTTGGCCAAAGTTATCAAATCTCAACAACTGGGTCTCTACTAACTAGATCCCTATAATGAAGCAACAAGATTTCATTCATCCTTGTGTAAAATGTTTCTTCCTTGTTGATTTTGACATTAAGGAGGATCGAGATCTTTTTTTCAACTCAAATCCATGGATTTTGGGAAACTCAGGTTTGTGAATGAAACTTTGGACTCCTTCTTTCAATCATCCTAATGGCATTCTCTCCTTAGCCCCAGTTTGGGTGAGACTTCCCAATCTTCTCTTGCACTTTTTGGGTTTACCCTCTCTTGAAGCCATCGGTTTGGCTTTGGGAAAGTTCCACTTAGAAAGAAATGAAACTATGTGGAAAAGCACCACTACTTTTCCCCATATCTATGTGGAAATGGACTTTAGTAAAGGGTTCCCAACTGAAGTTATTCTTACTAGTAAAAAATATTCTTGGTCTTAGAATCTATGAGAGAGTTTCCTTTTGTTGCAGATATTTCCTTGAAACGAGTCATCTTGCAACCCATTTTCCCAAAGGATACAAGAAGAATAGAAAGCAGCAAAAATCCACTTGGTGGGATAGATATAATGAAAACCATCGGGTGATCTCAAAAGACTACGAACAACCTCCTCAATTCAGTAAAACTCCTTCGCAATCAAATCCTCCTATTCAACCAACTCAGTTATCTAAAGACTCATGCCAAGAATCCCCTCAAAATCCTAATAAAGAGGAATTATCTCTTCAGAACATAGGCCAAGGGCTTAGGATCTAGCAATATCCTAATCCATTGACATGCTTGGAATATTAGGATGTTGAAGTTGAGGTTCCTGATCATAAAAAAATAGAATCTTAATATCAAGACAATCCAAGAATCATAGGCATATGAAACACCCCAACATCTGTAAATGAAGTTTGGACGATAGTCATAAAGAAGAATAAAATACTTGTAACATCAGAGCCAATGGTAACACGAATTCAAGCTTGAAAGTCAATAAAAAGGCGAGCTCTTCTCCAACAGGGTAATTTATATGCAGTGTCTCTTCACTTTTATCCTCTGAGTCTTTTTCCGAGTGGATGCAGTAAGATTGTTCTATGTGAAATTTTCATTTGAGTATTTGAAAAATTCATTCATACCATGTAGTAGTTGTCTATTTGAGGCCCCAGATTGGCCCAATTTTCATTAGATTTTGTAACTCCTTCACGTGCTCTTGCCACACCATTTTTTGATAATACAAATCTCCTAGATTTTGTTAAAAAAAAATTAAATCTAATTTTAGTCATAGTCAAGCCAAATTGGTGTATAAGATGCTCTTGCTTGTGGGACAAGGGACCCCTCCACACAACGATTTGACTACTAAAGTATAAGAAGGTGTGCATACCCTACTCCCCTTTGGATTTTAACCTATGACCTATGAAGAGAAAACACATGTTCTTAACCATAAAAACAATTTATTTCTTCAAAATTGTTATAATCACGACATAAAATATCATTATGTGTATAAACAATAATTGTTTTATGAAACCAAATCTTTCTTTGCATAGTTAAATTTGTTGTTTTATGAAACCAAATCTTTGCATAGTTAAATTTGGCCATAAGGTATTCCATTCATTTTCCATATAATGGTCAATCTATAATATTTTGCACCATATTATTGAACATTAAACATAGTACCAAAATCCCTTATGTTATCTTAATAGAGAAGTGTGTGTTGAACATTAAACATAATACCAAAATCCTTTATGTTGTCTTAATATAAAAGAGTGTGTGTTTTGTTCATTTTCCATTTAATGGTCCATCTATCATCTTTTGCAACATGAATCCCTTATGTTATGTAAATTGGTGTGTTTTGAACACACTCCTAGTGCTTGTGAAACTCATAGCTAATAGAAAGAGAAAAAACTTCATATTGGTTTGAAATTGAAATAAGCTTAGAATTATGGTGGCTTGGAAACATACATTGCAGAAAGTCATCATTCTATGTAACATCTCGTAAATGTTATATATATATATATATATATATTTGAAACTTCTCTCCTATTATGGGATATTATAATATGTAGATTGATTTGATTCATGAGAGAATATTCATAGTTTTTGAACAATTCTTAAAATATATCATAACCAAATTGTTGTCATTCCTCCTTCATTGCTCTCATATTTTGACAATGAAATGTTACTTTATTTTTGTTTTTGTTTTATTCATGAATATTCAATTCAACCCATTTAATTTATGGCTATGATAACTAGATTTAGCTCCCTGTAACCCTTTTTTTGCTAAGATTAAATGGTTATTGGATCATTAGGGATGATACCATTGACTTGAAGAAGTTTAAAAGTGCATCGACTCATTGGAGAAAACACAAATGAATCAAATCTTACATGGGATGGGATGGGAGGATGTAATGGATAGTGTGATCGAAACCCTTGACCGATGAAACATGTCTATAAGCATGACCAAATACTCTATATGAATCAACCCACTAAACTCCACATAGGAGTCATGGAGACTATTTTAGGAGAATGGGTGGCAGAGATCATATTAAATATTAACATAACCAAGCTCTTATAAAGAAGAAAAACTAGGCTTTGGCTTGGAACTTTTGATACAATAGAGAGGGAAACATTGTCATCATACAATAGGGAAGGTTACAAGATAAGAGGTGAATATGCCTAGTGAAAGTTTCTAGGTTTACAACATCAACTACAAGTTAGGGGTGGGTGTAAACAAATAATGGTCTCTCATGACATTGTTGGCACAGGGGTAGACCCAGGTTTCAATGCTTCAATGACGCACCAACAAAACCCTAACTACCATCCCTTTCGAAAACACTTGCGAAGTAGGTGAAGTCGCACCCGAGGTAGAGGCAAGGGGGGTTACGGGACTCAGGTGTTTATAACCTAGATGGGACATAGATATGTGATGACAACACTTCGTAGAGTACTTAGGAACGAAATTCATTAATATACCAATCTTATTCACATTGCAGATCAAACCTTAAGTACAGTTCGACGTGGTAAAATATACATCATACTTAGCATCATAAGTTAGGTCTAGCACATTCAACATAAACGAAGCACTAAGCATTCATAGATCTATCTATTATTCATAACATTCAATGCACTAAGAAAATTCACAACATAAACATTATAGCACAAAGAAAACCATCAACACATGATATACGTGGTTCACCCCAGTGTGGGGCTACATCCACCAATTGCCTCTTCTTCTATTATTCTTCTTCAATCTCTTACATTCATATGCTCCTATACACTAAGCCACAGATCCAAGCTTCACACTAGACAGGTGATCTGTGCACTAAGAACCAAATCCACCTTCCCAAAACTAGTTCAAGGCACAGAGCCAACTCTTCTATAAATCATAGAGCCTTACATACATGTTCTGTTGCAAAAAGAAACTCAGAACTACTTGCCTCTTGCACTTAGCTAGATATTACTTTGCTTGCACTAAGCACACTTCACTACTTATACATTACATTCCTTCCTATATATACTTTTACATCCCTTACAAAAAGGCCTAATCATGGGTAAACCCATGGGCCAACATCCCAAAACCCTAATGAACCCCTTGTTGGGTCCAAAAAATAAGTGATATCCCATGATCTTAGCCTCACTTGGGCACTCCATCTTCAACCAGCCTGTCAAAGTCCAAAAGTGATCAAACCCGACCAATGTTTCCTCAAAACTTGGTCGAGGGACAAAAGGCCCCCAACACTCACTTGTGACTTGTCTTGAGTCACTCATATCTAGGAAACACTACTTCGAAGGCCTCGATCTTAGCTCAAGCTACCTTGACTTGTTGCTTCTCTTGAGCTTCCTGCTCAGAAAAATCCTGGAGTACTTTATCGGTAAAAGTCCCTTCTAGGCATTGTTCCACTGTCACAACTACTTGGTATATATGTGAGCCTTGTCCTTCGATCTCTTCAAACACCGTGCAGGCTTCGTCCTACACCGGTTGTAGCCTCTGTGTGACTTCCATGAATTTTCCCTGTATGGTAGTAATCTGCTGCTGGGCCACCTGTTGTTCTTGTGATATCTTCATTCTCTCTACTACAGTGAGCAACTTCATCTATGCTTGAAATGTCAGTTCCTGCTACTACAACTCCTGTAGATTCGCTTACAACTTCCTAAGCTATGGATATTTCATGAGGCATTCGTAGGTCTACGTGCTTTTGTTTCTTAGTTTCTTGCAATCTGAGGCGAGGATCTTGATCCTTTCCATTGTTTTCTTAGCGGCTTCCTTCCTCTAGTCATGCACTTTTTGCAGAATGCTAGGTACTTCTTGAAGTTCCAACTCCGTTACCCTTGCTTGAAGTTGTTGAATGACCTCAGTGAGCTTCGTCACTTGGACCTCAACTGCCTCATGTTCCTCCTGTGTCAAGCCTGTCACAGAGTGAAGTGATTTGCTCACAACTTCCCTGATTATAGTTTTCTCTGCGAGTAGTTGGTCCTTTTCCTTCTTTATATGCACTTTGTCTCCCTCGAGGATCGCCTGGAACTCATCTCTCTCATTTTCATATGCAGTTACACAGTACCGCTTAACTCACAGTTGCTCCAAGATCTCCTCTTTTTCTTTCTTCAGGGCTTCTGTAGCCTGTTCCTTCTCTTCTTAGACATGTTGAAGTCGAGCCTCTATTGTATCTGCCAATATTTGAAGTTGGGTTGGTTCATCCCCCAACTCTACAGTCTTCAATGAGGAGGGCGTAGTAGGTACTGCACGACTAACTTAAATAGATCATTGTATCTCCTTCAACTCCTTCTCAACTCTTACATACATTTCTTCTTTCTTCACACTATATCTCTATAATAGGTCCTCATATGCATCCTCCAACGCTCCATGAACTAGATTAATGTCATCCTCCGTGAGCGTAGCCTCTAGCTGGGGCTTACTTGCATGGGTCTTCTTTCTTGCTGAAGGTTTCCGCGGAGAAACCTTCCTCTTATTTGATGTTTATGTCTTGGTAGGGGGGTCCTTCGGTGGTGTATCTTCACCTTCTCCTTATTTTTCTCCTTCTTCCCCTCATACTTATTGATTTACTTCATCTCCTCCTCCTCCTGTAGGTGAGCCAGGTATACTTTCTTCTGAGGCACTGTCCTCCTCATCAGTCCCTATGTCTTGGACTTCCTCCTTTTTCTTTTTCTTCTTCGCACTAGTTTGTCTAACATGATCAGCCCGGGTGACCAAGGGGCTTCTGATGATGTCAGGGTCGAAGATTTTTGCATCATCAACTGGTACAAGGAACTCTGTCGAACATTTCTTGGTGATCTCCTCCATTTCTTCATCGGTCAGCTTATAGTAGGACTGTAATTGATCCTTGCTCTCATCCCTACGCGCAGTGATATATATGAAATGTCGATCTGCATAGAACTTAGATAATGGTATGTACTGGTGTAATGTTCGCAGATTCATGTGAGGGAACGATTCTATGGAAACCTTCAACTGCTAATAGTAAGTGTGGAACACTGAGTTCGACTGCCACTGCTTTGACATGTCGTTCATGTATCATAGAGTGGGTAAATTCATGGCCAATGGCTCCAAAGGTTCTATCTCTGGGAAGGAAGCTCCTTCCGTCATTTTCCAAACGACAAATGTGATCAACACCAGCAACCAACTAAAATGGAACTTGTATCCTTGATCATGCTCTTCGTGGCAATCTTTCTCGAGCTTGTTGACGAGGTATCTCACCTAGTTCATTTGTATCCACTCCACGCACTTCCCTACGAGGTCCACCATGAACCTAGTGACCTGCATTGGGTAGTTCTTTCTGATGATATTTCCAGCTATGAGCTGACAAGCTAGGCGCATTGGGCCATCCTAGACGGAGGCTACCTTGTAGCCTCGCTTTCCCTTCTAAACTTCGTCGTATGCCTCCTTCATGCACTGTGCCAGGGAGTGATCTAAATTCTTCCTTGGGGGATCCATTTGTTGACACAGGGGTAGACCCAGGGTTCAACGCTTCAACGATGCACCAAAAAAACTCTAACTACTGACCCTTTCTGCAACACCTACTAAGCAGGCAAAGTCTCACCTGAGGTAGAGGGAGGGGGGGTACAAAACTCAGGTGTCTATAACCTAGCTGGGACACAGATCTAGGATTACAACACTTCATAGAGTACTTAGCAACAACATTCATTATTATGTCATTCTTATTCACATCGCAAATCAAATCGTAAGTACCGTTCGACGTGGTAAAATATACATCGTACTTAGCATCAAAATATAGGTCTAACAGATTCAACATAAATGAAGCACTAAGCATTCATAGATCTATCTATTATTCATAACATGCAATGCATAAGAACATTCACAGCATAAACATTACAACATAGAGCAAACCATCAACATGTGATATACGTGGTTCACCCCAATGTGGGGCTACATTCACCAACTACTTATTCTTCTATTATTCTTCTTCAATATCTTACATTCATTTTCTCCTATGCACTAAGCCACAGAGCCAAGCTTCAGACTGGACAGGTGATCTGTGCACTAAGCACCAGATCCACCTTCCCAAAACTAGGTCAAGGCATAGAGCCAACTCCTCTATGAAGCACAGAGCTTGATATACATGTTATGTTGCAAAAAGAAACTCAAAAATACTTGCCTCTTGCACTTAGCTAGATACTACTTTGCTTGTACTAAGCACACTTCGCAAATTCTACATTACATTCCTTCCTATATATAATTTTACATTCCTTACGAAAAGGCCTAATCATGGGTAAACCGATGGGCCGACATCCCAAAAACCTAATACAAAAACCCTAATGAACCCCTTGTTGGGTCCTCAAAATAAGTGAGATCCTGTGATCTTAGCTCTGCCTAGGCACACCATCTTTGACCAGCCTGTTAAAGTCCAAAAGTTGTCAAACCGAACCAATGTTTCCTCAAAACTTGGTCGAGGGCCAACAAACGCGTTAGTGGCAATGCAAACATGGAAAAAAAAACAATCTGTTAACTTGGAGGGATTATTCAAGGTACTTTTACAATGAATTTGAATATGGTGTAAAATTATGAAATGTAGGAAATTGAATTATCTTTCCAAATATATAATTTTTATTTATATAAATTGTGAATAACTATGTAAAATTTGAGTTTTTCTAACAATTGCATGTTATTTTTCAAGCAAAATATAATGTATATGTCTTTGTTACTCTAGGTTTTGAGTACCATAATGATGAAATTTCCTTAAAAATATTTGCATAATTGTAGAAAACCCATTGTTCTAGTCTAAGGTATTTTTGCAAAATTTATATCTTCATTTAATATATTGTTTTTAATTGTGAAATTTAAAATATCCTAGAAATTATAACACCTTTCATTAGTGCAAGCTACAAGGGTATTAACATTATCAAACAATTTGTTTTCTAGATAGTAGATCTCAGTCTCTTCTAGTGCGATGTACAACTTATTTTAAGAATGTTTACGATGATAAACAAGTTATAGCAGAAAAAAAAGAGGTATGTATTTTAGGATTATGATATATGTCAAGAAAAAAATAGATTAAACATAGTAAACAACATTGATTATATATATATATATATATATATATATATATATAATCTATGTCTGTAGTTTCATCGACAATAGATTTGTGTAGGGTATAGAAAATAATGTCAAAAACAAAGATATTGAGAGGTATTCATAAAAATGGAGGTTTTAATGTATTTTCAGAGAAAACCGCTAGGTTTGTCATCCCGAACCTAAATATGAGGAAACCAACTTAGAAAGCATGTTGGCTAGATTTTTCATTCCTACCCCTAAAAAAATTTGAATTAGAAGGAACATACACAAGATCCTAAGAAAGCACATGCACTCTAGGAACGCACATGTTCTCTAAGAATTCACACGTGTTCCAAGAACATGTGTGCGTTCTTATGTGTATGTTTCCATTTTTTTCCTTGTCTCTCTTTCTCTCCCCCCCTCCCCCTCTCTCCCTTGCTTACTCTCTCTGTCTCTAACTCCACATTCTAATATCCATGAAAAATCTAAGAATATATAGACTATACATATGAATACAAAGAAAGTTGACGGTGTCATCAATTGAAAAAGAATATATGTAAATTATATTTATTATATAAGATGGTGTGGTAAAGTTAGTTGATATATTTATAGGTGAGTGCATGAAGTTGATGGAAAAAAAAGTGACAATGGGGTGAGCACAAACAGACATGCAAGAATGTGTGCATTTTTATAGGAACATGCATGTGTTCTTGATGTGACAGGATTGATAAACTATGAACCTCCACTCATCATGGCACATAGGATTTTTCTCAGGAATGCATGAACGTTCCTAAGATGAATGCACATGCGTTCCTATCGAACCCAATAAAAGGGCCCGTGGCATGGGTTTTAGCCATTTTGACCACCGCGCCTCACATTTTAGGAGATATTGAGAAAAATGAAAGGATGCATTTTTATCACCAAGCATCCACAAGATCCTAACACCATCTCAGACGAAATCCAAGTATGTATTTGTGACTAATTGCTTGTTTTTTTAATTTCTTAAAATATTTATTTGCATGTTTTTTGTAATTTTTTGTAATTTAATTAAAAAAACAAACCTAATTTATATGAACATACTTATTAAATTTCCACAAAATAATTAAGATGGATCCTAGACACAACTAAAACCCCACACAACCACACGAAGGAACATAAAACTCCAACCCACAACCAACAAACATAAACATAGAAATTGATGAATGGTTGACCTCTTTGAGAACAATTGTCTGTGACTTAAAGAGTACACGAGAGCATGGTTGATTTTCATTGGCCACTTCATTCGAAACCACTGTATCATCCATTACAAGTGCCCAGGGAAAACTATCTAGTATTTCTAAATATAGGGCTAGGATGTTTGACTACTACGAGACTGTCATCGATAAAAACCAAGTCAGAGACTTGAATATTATGAAACAATATTTGATGTGACTATTTATGGATCGTACAACCGAACTATAGCCACTAGTCAACAAGAGACATATTTGTCTGGATTGGTGCATAAACCAATAATTTAACTATAACTAGATGGATATATGGTTCATGGTGTATGAAAAACGTGCCTACAATAACAAGGAGGTTCCTCTATATTTCCCGAGGAAATTATGGGAAAATTTTATTTTGGGTCACCATGTCAACCTTCACATTGGTGAATTGTAGGGGGTGGGTCTAGGGCCCAAACAATACAAAGAGAATTCTATGTGTTACCCTATGCTAGGTCCTCATTCTCCCAAGCGAAGCCCTAACCTTCTTACTCAACATCCTCCCATTGAAGAAGGCATCCATTAGACACAATTATCTATATTAGCATCGACTTAGAGCCTAGCGCAGCAAGAGAATTTTGTAGCACCATCTCGGTGAGAGGTGACTATTGGTGACATTAGCATAGGGGTCATACCTTCAACTCCTACAATAGAGTGCATATGGGAGAGGGCACATAGACAGAGTAGTCATTCATGTGAGCCTCATAGATACCTCGAGTTTAGGGAAGACTTGTGATGGGCCAATGGAGGCCAGTAGACATTAGAGTTTCATGGAGGAAGTCAATATCATAACTATATATATGTTCTTCATGAGTATATATATATATATATACCTGGGAACATAGCACGAGAAACCTTCGATTACTTCCCCACATTTTGTGGATGGTAAACAGGGTAAATTGTTTGGCCTGATTATAGGCCTAACCCAATGGGGACATCAAGTGAGGCCCTAAACAACCTCCTGGGTAGATTCAATCTTGAAATCTCATTTGAGTAAACAATGACACTCATCCACTTGAGATAAACCACCGAGCTTCTTCATATATATATATATATATATATATATATA
>JZKD02S2419409.1:152833-167859 GCA_000966675.3 Picea glauca | reverse complement strand
AATTTTGTTTGGGTGGGAATGAAATCTCTAGAATACATGAATGCTAAATTGGTTTTACTTTGGATTTAGGTTCAGGATGACAAACATAGTGGTTTGGTATAAAAATATATAAAAACCTCCACTTTTATTAATACCTCTCTATATATCTATTTTTGACATTAATTTTCCATAGGCCATAGAAATCCATTGTTGATGAAACTACAAACACAGATAGAATCGGCTCTATAGATTCCAAATATATAATTTCTTTTAAAAAACTTAATATTGTTTATTATTTTTAATCTATTTTTGTCTTGGAATATATCAAAATCCTAAAATGCATACCTCTTTTATTTATTCTATAATGTTTTTTGAGCTTAACCATTTCTAAAATGAGTTATACACTGCACTAGAAGAGACTGATATCTACTATTTTATTTTTATTTTTTTAAATGTTAAGACCCTTGGAGCATGCACTAACGGAAGGCATTGTAATTTAAAGGATATATTGACTTTCATAATTTAAAAAATATATAAAATTAATATTAGAAATTTTGAAAAAATAAATGACACCAAAACAATGGGTTCTCTACAACTATACAAGTTTTTGGAAGGAAATTCCATCGTTAAGGTACTGAACACTTGCACTAATGGATACATATACGTTATATTTTTCTACAAAAATAACATAGCATTGTTAGAAAAAACCCAAATTTCACATATTTTTTCACAATTTCTATAAATAAAAGTTGTATATTCAGAAAGCTAATTCAATTTCCTACATTTCATCTTTTTACACCATATTCAAATTCAATGAAAAATTACCTTGGAAAATCCCTTCAAGTTAGAAGATTATTGTTTTTCCATGTTTTCATTGTCAATAATGCGTCATGAGAGACCATGATTAGCTTGCACCCACCCTTAGAAAAAAGGCATCATTTTTGTGTGTCCTTTGATGAAATATCTCACATGAGATGTGTTCCCAAAAAGTTAACTATTACTTTGATTATTTGTTTCCATCTCTCTCTATCTATCTGATTCAAAATAAATCCATACTAAAGAGTGGATAAGACTCGATACTTGCAACACATATTGACAATTAGAATGTATTATGTAATCGATGTAAAACAATGCAAGTTTACATGGAATAAGTTGGTAAGCATATAAGAGAAAAGTTAAAGAAGAATAATTAAAATGAAAAAGAAACAGATAGCATAGAAGGATAAGGAATGGGAAGTGAAAAGCCATGGTTTTTGGCCTTCCCTTACTCCCTATATCTCCCTACTTCTTCACTCTCGCTCATTCTCAAATGAATTTTGGCTAAGGAAGAAGGGAGAATTGTAAAAACTTTAAGACTTGCAGAAGAATAATATTGAGCATCGGTTCTCCCAAGTTGAGTTATGGGATTAAAGAATCATGTCCCGTTGAGTTGTTTTTGATGTTGCGTGTTGATAAAATCATTGGTTTAAATTCACCTCTATAGTTGACTAAAATTTCTAGTAATCTATTAATTACTGATATGCATCTACTTATAATTGTTATGGGTGATGAGTGGATCATTGCACATTTCTTCCTCTCGATGTGTCTAGGCTATTGATGGTAATTTATTTGTTTCCCACAAATTCCATTATTGTTACTGGCACTCCAATTAATTTATGAACGATATCCATTATTTTTGTTGGGAACTCCAATTAATTGTTCCATTATTGTTGTTTGGCCCTCCAATTAATTGATGGGAGAATTCCATTGTTGTTGGGAACTCCAATTAAGTGTTGGGTTGATTCCATTGTTGTTGGGAGTATAATTTGTTATTGGTTATTTTTCTCTGTTGTCTTGGACTATTACATTATCTACCTCACCAAATATATCCCACTCATTACTTCCTTTTGTGTGTGTAAACCCTAGCACTATATGGATACCCATGAATTTGTTCCTTACTTCCCAAACATTGAATCTTATCTCTAGCTTGAGGAGTAACATCACTCATGCAATATTCACTATATTGATGTTCCAAGTGAACCTTAAGCTCATGGAGACACCCATTCCCCTAACCATAATTTCCATGGAGACCAAATTCTTGGTTTTTATAAGTTAAATGTTTGCACACACCTAATACTAGATCCATGGAAACCCAACGAATGTAGTTATTATATTTCCATACCATTATTGATATTTTGATATTGTACACATGTTTTCCTTTTCATGGCTCAATTCACCACTTTTACATGATCAAAATGTTTGTTGGGAGTCCATGATATTGTTGGAACGTTAATGGGAATATTTATCCAGTCGATTACTTTACTTCCTCCCTTTCTCAGAGTCTAAAATATGGTTGGGAATCCTCAAAGATCGTTGGCCACATATTCCATATTTTCATCATGTATCCAAACTCAGTTTGATGTGAAACCCTATGTTGGAAGTGTAATAATGCTCATGTGTAGGAGATCTGACCATATGTCACATAAATGAAGGGATAGAAAAATAACGAGTCATTGTTGTATGTTGGGAGACTAGGCATCTTCCATTAATTAAATGAGTTTAAGTGCTACATAGATTAAAATATTTTTCAAGCTTGTGTTGAGAATTATTTGTTCCATGATTCTAATACTCTCATTAATGGGTGAGATAGATACTATGCACATTAGTATGTTATCACTAGCATTTATACAAATTAAATAATGAGTTAGTTACTCGTCCTAAAAACTAATGAGTAATTGCACAAAGAATTGTACTGATCACTAAAGACATTTCTCATCAGAGACAAAGCCAAGATAGAGTTCAAAAATCAATTTCTATAGAGAATCCATGTTGGAAAGTTGAGTGGGCTATGAGCCCATCTATTATGGATCAAATGGTATCATATCACTTTCATCCTTAACTGAGACACAACTTCCATAACTACGAAAAAAATATTACAGTCACAACATGGGAAAATCAAGAAGAGATAAGTTGGAAGACTTAAGGGCCATCAATATTGAGCTTCAAGATGAGAATGAGAGATTGAAGGCACATGTTAATATGTTTAACATAAATATGGAAGATATGGAGAAGCACATGGATAAATTTGACTAATTTCTTCCATTGATCAAGAATAAATTTAAATAAGGCTAAGACTCCCTCATGGCAGTCAGAACATATTAGGACGAGCACATAGTGCAACTTGTGCACCTTGGTGATCCAGATGTTATGAGAAGAATGAAATGAATACACATTATTAAAATATTATTAACATAGAATAACAAAGATACAATAAAATTAGTTTTCTATTCAATAAGGAAATAAGCTGACACTGTAAAATGCAGCGAAAAACAAGCTTGCTGGAATGGTGGTGGCTTATCTCTGAGAAGAGATGTGACAACTACACTCATTCTCAAGAAGATGATTACAATGAGGCGTTGAAGAAATTTTAATAACAAGAATGAATTCTAAAACCCTAGACATCCAAAAACCTACCCTAGGAGATGAAGCGCCAAAAGTCATGTAGGCCCCGTTGGGGTAAGCTAGTACATCAACTTCCCCGGGTCATAATTTTTTGCTATGATCTTTGTTTTAGGTGGACGATAGCCTGTTGGAAAGATCTATATGAGGACTACACATGTTTTTGTCAGACTCTAGCTCCATGTATAGTATAAATGTGGCGAGCCCTGAAAACATTGTTTAGGGACTCAAAACGACCTCGGAAGTCAGGGATCGAAAAACTAGGAAAAACCTGCCAAACTGGAAAACTACCAAAATGAACTAGTTGGAATAGGTGGGAGGACACCGACATCCATATGGATCAATCCTCCCCCCTTAGGAAGCAATGGTCTCCATTTTATTGAGTTCCCCCATCACATGAGGAAATTTATTTTGAATTTGGCCCCAGGTGAGCCACTTGCCTTGGTGCACGAGTTGCCCTACTTTGATGACTCGATAAAGTTGGATCCTTTGTTGTTGAGCTCCCTTGATCTGTGTGTCCACAATATTATCACTAAATACCTATTTCATGTATTCAGGTTTGATATCTGTTGGTTTCAATTGCTCTTCTATCTCTGAGGTGTCCATTAATGGTGGGAAATATGGCCAAAGGAGAACCACGTTGAAGACTGGGTGCAGGCCAAGGAAAGGGGGAATGTTGAACTCAAAATAATTGTCACTCGATGTCTTGGTGATGGTGTATGACCCATAATCAAGTGGGCGAAGCTTTCAATGGGGACCTGTAAGACATTCTTTTTGCAAGTGCAACCAAACTTTGTTGCCCACCTGAAACTTATGTGGCACCCGATGTTGATCATGGTGTTGCTTGCAATGGGCATTAGACTTCTATAGAATATCTTGAACCTGTTGGTGGATTTACTGGATCCGCTCAATGAATTGGGTGGCTTTATCAGCTTCTGGTGGAGCAGGGGACGCGTTAGTTGAGGTGGTTTCCAGGAGTAGTTAAACATCCATGGGGCCCAATGGTTGGAATCCCAACTCCACCTAAAAGGGGTTGTGGCCAGTTGAGCTATGTAGGGTTAGGTTGTATCTATTTTGAACATAGGGAATACTCTCATCCCATGTGTGGGGGTTCTTTTAATTGTACATGCACGAGATATGTATGATAATTCGATTAATGACCTTAGTTTGGCCATATGTCTAGGGGTGGAAGGCAATGGATTTGGTGAGATTGGTATCCAGAAGTGAACAGAGGCTCGACCAGAATGTGCTGAGGAAGTGAATTTCATGTTCCGAGAAAATGGTTTTTGGGATCCCAAAATGTACCCATACTCGTTCAAAGAATATCCTAGCAATGACCTCTACTGTGATGTTATTCTTGCAAGCAACTAGAATCACCATCATGGAAAAGTGATCAACAACCACAAAACATAGTCATTTCCCCTCTTGGTGGAAGAGAGGCCCGACATATAGTCCATTGAGCTAGATTCCCATGGACTGTCAGGAGTAGGAAAAGGGGTGTACAGGCTCTAACTCTTAGTGGTCAGTTTGGAAATAACATAGGTGATGCAGGACCTAATATACTTTCCGACATCCTGTCGAAGTTTCGTCTAGTAGAAATGTTTCTGCAACATTGCCACTTTCTTTTCTGTAGATTTTAACCTTGTACAATATTTACTGCAAACAAATTTTCATTAAAAGAACAAAAAAGATACAATGGCAAATACAAACATTACACATAGATTTTTCCCTTGGAAACCCAAACCAGGAAAACCAACATATTATATATTCATTCATAGTGATACATTGTTTACAATACAATATACATATAGGATCCAACAGCATCCAAAACCCTAACCTAATGACCTATATTAGTCAACAAACCTAATTCCTTAACTGGAAATAGAAAACCATTGGAAAAAACAATGTCCTGAAAAATTGCCCAACAATGGACACGAAAATCGAGGCAACATGAAAAATAAGGGAAAAATGTGATACATTTCCCAACGAAAAACAAAATCTCAGGGGTGCTTCCCCCGAACCCCCACACAAAGAATATAACACATACCCAACATTTTCCATTTCAAATTTTCCTGCCACCCAACTGTGTGAGCTTCCCAAATCAGCTTCATGCGCTCACTTGATGGAATGGAAAAGTGGCCTAGATGGCACACAACCCTATCCTAAATATGGAAATTAATGAGCACTAAGTTGGTGCCCAACATTTGGTAGGTGGTGGAGAAGTCAGGGTCTATCTCATAGAGGTGGGGCCATCTAGAGGTCTCGTGGCTGCAAGAGTCTAGCACCATGGTGAGTGTCACGACTAGAGGTCGGCTGAGGAAATCAACTACTTGGTTGGTACTTCATTTTTTATACTTGATGTTGAGGTAGAACTGTTGTAAGTATGTGGAAAACTTCTTATGGTGTTCATTCTGCAATTTCCCTTGGGTCTGCATGAACTGTAGTGGCTTGTAATCAGTGTGGATGACTATCGCCTTCCCAAGCATGTAATGTCTCCACTGGCGGAAGGATTGCACAATGGAGTACATTTCTTTGTCATAAGTAGGGTACTTAAAGACAATATATGATAGTGTCTCACTATGATATTCCATGGGGTGGACATGTTGAGTGAGAACGGTGCCCACAACATAGCTCGAAGCATTTGTCTCGATCTCAAAGGGATGTTGTAGTTCCAGTAATGAAAGTACCGGGGATGAACACAAACGCTACTTCAAGTCATTGAAGGCTTGTTGTTAGGAGAGGCCCTATTATCACATGCTAATTTGTATTAATTATTCCAAATAATGTTGTCCTTGTGCTATCTTTCCACTCATATTTTATAACATTTTCACCAGATCCGTCAATTTCCCATCACCTAAATCCTTCACTCGACTAATCATCCAAAATAGTCATGTCCTCCATGATAAGACCTAAGTCTGCACCCCTACCCCTTCTCTCTCTTTTCCACCTACATTCCTAGAAATATTTCCTCTTAAAGTTGGTCAAGTCAGTTTCCCATTTGTTCAATGACTTGGTTTTCCTTATTATCTTGCTTGACTGATTCTTTTCTCAGAGTTTTTATGTTTTTTTCTAAGGGTAAACACATATCGTGATTTGGTTTGAATTACTTGCCATCTTATTTTCGATTAATTGAGGTTATGACAGGTCGATCAAGTATGTTCTAAGCAAAGGGAACAACCATGAGAAAAAATGCAGCATTCATAGGAGTCCATTTTGGGCTTGAAATACAATGAAACATACAGGTTCAATTTTCAACAGTGGAGATCCCATGCACAGTTCAGATTAATGGCTCTTGCGCATTCGGAGTTTCAAATTTTCACAAGGACTAATGACCCAACAAAAGTGTTGAAATGCCGAAATGATGTCAAGATGCCACGTCACTCCAGGCCCGTACCACTTCGAGAGTTTTCAATTCAAAGAAAACATAAACTCTCGAACACCAAAATGCTGAAATTTCGAAGACACTTAGTGCTCCTCAGTTCATACGTGTGGCGTTCATCCATCAGAGACAAGTGGAATCCATCAAGCGTTGACACATGGCATTCACTTCAAGCACCTTTAGGCATGCCATCCACTCATGTTTGAGTGACACGTATCACTCCCCTTTTGTGACACATCAATAGCTCTGACATCATATGACATCAGGATGCCACATCACTCCGGGCCTGTACTACTCCAGGAGAACTTCATGCTTCACAATCCAAAACTCCTGAATCTGAAAGTGTCAAAGCACGTGGAAACCATCAGTTGAGACACGTGGCACACTCATCAATCATGACACGTGGCACTCATTTCTGGTCATTTGGTTGCATCATTCGCCCATTTCCATGTGACACGTGTCACCCCTATTTCCATGACATGTCAGCACAATGATTTCAAGTCACCACGTCAGATTCAAGAGATCGTCCTCCTAGAGATATTCCTACTTAGCATTCAAAGATCTCGAACGAAAAATTAACGCCATCTCTAAAGATGATTAAAAGGATTCTGGAGTTGGCGAATAGATAAAATTTATTATGGCACTAAAATAGCAGGGTTAACCAGATCACAGATTGCAACAAGTTCAACGGTCCACAGTTTCTCAACAACCGACAACTAAGATTTATTATGGAACTCCAGGCTTCAGAAGTTTTGGGTTATCCATACTCTCCAACCTTCTAGAGTGCCCAGTCTCTATACTATGGAATCTGTTGCCATGTACCTTCTCCTGATCAACAGTCAAGATTAACTACGACCTCCGAGAGTTCTCAACTCAATGCAGCTGCAACAAAATTCCTTTGGAGTTTCATGGATCATGAGTTCTCGAGGTCAAATGCCGAGAGTGATTGCAAGGGGCGAAGATGTGTGGAGTTTAATTTTGAAGGGTGGTCCCACAATTTAAATTGCGGTTTTTCCTCTCGAGTATGTGGCGTCACCAGGTGCATTGTGGAACAAAAAGAGGGTTTCCTCAAAACACTTTCTCGCACCCCCGCAAATTAGAAAGTAATCGATCGGGTCCAAAGTATCTTGGATCGTGATTTCTCGAGATCAACTGTCGAAAGTGACTGTGGGGGATGAAGTTGCACGAGTTTTAATTTTGAAGGGTGGTCCCATAATTTAAACCACTTTTTTCTCTTGGGGGTATGTGCCATCACCAGGTGAATTGCGGGATGAAAGGCGGGTTACCTCAAAGCCACTTCCTCGCTCCCTTGCAAAATAGAAAAATAAAAAGGGACTTTTAGTCATTTATTTTAATTGATTATTATTTGAACGTTTGACCATTAGAACCTTGGCGCGACCACCATCTTCCACCTGCATCTCAACAGTACACCAACTGTACGACATTTCCGCTGATTCCTGGATATTTTTCATCACGATGGTGGATCCCATCATAACTTTAGAAGCAGAACAAGTGGCGAAGAAAGGGACCAAAACACCAAAGGAGCCAGAATCCGGGTCTTGAAACATTTTCTTACTTGTCATTGTAATCAGTTTCAGAACCGAAATGCTTCTGTCTTATCATTGTAACCGATTTCAAACTGAAGAAACTCATATTGTATAAATATTAGGAGTTTCAGATGTATTAAGGATTGGCAGAAGTGCAAGGGCACAATTTTAGCTTTTTGGGACTTGAATGTAATTTTCTGAAGATGAATAGAATGCACATGCAGATGTCCTAAATTTTCCATGAAAAGATTCTAATGGTGGTGATCTAAGTTTTGTCTTCTTTCTTCATATGTATTTCCTGTGTGCTTAAATTCCATTTTCATTGTCTTCTGTTTAAATTGGATAGTTAATGGGCCCATAATTCATCTTGTGATTCTCTCGTCTTAATCAATTTAAATTGTGTTATTTTCTTCCTAACTAAGTCGGAATTCATTTATTTAATGCTCTGATGTAGTTATATGTTTTTCCTTTCTTCTTACACTCTGCAAATTTCAATGTATAACTCAAATTCATCGCCTCATTTATCCTTTGTCCTCTGGAGAGTTCTACCGACCAGTCAGTGCATCCATTCATTTTCAAGAGTTTTGACTCCATATCCCTAGATGTCCCTCCCCTTCCTTGCCAGAAAAATCATAAAAAACCCTTCAAAGAAACAAAACCTAGCCATTGATTTGTTAAATAAAATTCATGTGTTAAAGACCAAGTGACAGTAAGGATCCCTCTCTGAGCTGAGCAGGATAATACTTAGCTCTAAAGTGGTTTGTAGGTTACCTCTATCATTTATTTTATCAGCTGAACAAATTTACAGAGTGCTAACATGCCCCACACAATTTTTTCCTTACCACCACTCCTGGTTACTTGGCTGACGGCCCATGAGATATGAGAGAATCCTAACACAAACCTGCGATAAAAATTGGCGAGGCCTAAAAATATCTGAAGCTCAGTGAGTGTGGTTAGAGAAGGCCAGTCATAGATGACCTAGATCTTGGATGGATCCACATGCACACCATGTTTTTCAACGATGTAGCCTAAGTAATGGATCATGTCCATGCCGAAGGATCATTTTTCCAAGTTTGCATATAGTTTGTGTTGTCATAGGGTGTGAAGAACCTGTTGAATATGATGTAAGTGTTCCTCCCAAGTCTTGTTGTAGATGATTATGTCATCCGGATACACCACTACAAAAGTATTGGTGAAAGGTCATGGGATATCGTCCATCATCCTCATAAAAGTTGTTGGAGAATTTGTCAAACCAAAGGGCATGACAAGCCATTCAAAAAGATGTTATTTTGACTTGAATGTGGTCTTCCATACATATGTATTTTCTATTGGGACCTGGTGGTACCCAGACTTTAGATCAATCTTACTGAAGTATTTTCCCCTTGTGAAATGATCAAGGAGGTCGTTGATTCTGGGAATCGGGTATTGTTTTTGGACTGAGATTTTATTCAGAGCCCAGTAATCAATGGAGAGTCACTAGGTCCTATTTTGCACCATCATGATTGGGCTCCCACAAGGCGATGATCTAGGATGGATGTGCCCCTTATGGATAAGTTCTTGGATGTGCCCCTTGTGTAGAAGTTCTTGGATCGACCTCTTGATCTGCTCGTTTTCAACAAAGAGAGGTGGTAGACTAGTCAATTGGGTAGCGGTGCACCTAGGGTCAGATCGATGGGATTCTTGACCTGGCAGTGCAGAGGTACCATGGTAGGAGAGGAGAATATATCTGAGTATTCTTCCATGACCTTATCCACTTGATTTTGTTGTGTGGAGAGATTGTCCTTGAAGGCCCTGGATGTGGTTGCGATATTTCGCTCACTTTGAGGGTGAATCCTGAAGAAGACAAATTTATGGGTTTGAGAGATGACCTTCTTGCATCACTTGGAAGAGATCAAGGAAATAACACTAGGAGGGACTTCATTCGGTATCTTGTACAATTTCCTGTTCAAAGTAATAATAACACTATGAGGCCTAGACTCATATACAACATGATGTTTCAATAAATAAGGTTTTCCCAAAAGAACATTACAAACTTCGAGAGGAGAAACATCACACAATACCTCATCATTGAAGGGCTTGATGTCATACGACATTCGACACTCTTGGCTGACACAGAGATCACTTCCTTGGCGGATGCATCCAATGATGTAGGCTACAGGTGATGCATTGTAGGTAGGGCCAACCGCTTGACGACCTCTACTGATATGAGGTTCTTCTGGCTACCACTATCAACGATGAAGTGCAACGAGATTCCTTTTACCTACATATGTGAATGGAAAAGGAACTCATCTTTTTCTGGCTCATCTCATTCACCAGGATCGAGCTTGGTGGTAGCAACAGTGGCATTGGCTTCTATGTCAATGATCCATCTTCCCCTTTCTGGTTCTGACTCAGATTCAAAACTCGCATTTGATTCAAAGGCTTTCACTTTGGCCACCAACGACTATTTTTGGAGTATTATACTACCTCCTCCTTCTTTTGTAACATTCTCCTTCTGAATCATGTACATGTATGTCGTGCGCTCCCTTATTAGATCAAATGCACGAAAATATTTGTCTCCATGTCCTACTGACTTGAAAAGGCTACATAATAAGCTTCTTAGGGTATGCTGATATTTCTGTAATAGATGGAACTCATGGGGGTTATGTCCCCACTTCTTTCATATCTCATAGTATCCTCTTCCTGGTAGTGGGTTTGGCGCTCCAACAAATGATTATTGTGAAAAGGTTGGACATTCATCTTTGTCATGAACTTTAGTCCTGCATTTGGCGCACCATATATGTTCCCATTTATCCTTCCCATTTGTAATTTATGCCAACTGAATTGTTAATGCAACGAGTTGGTTCTGTATCTGCGCCATTATGTTGTTGTCTCTGACTGGAGAAACTTACAGTTTCATAGCAATTTCCAATGCTTCAGATTGCGTCGTAACCTTTTGTTGTATTAAAGGACTCTGGATGTCAGGTAACAATCCTGCAATGAACCACTCTCTATGTTGTTGATCAGGTATTTGAAATGTTAAACTCCCCATCACATATTTGAACATCTGATCGAAATTCCATATTGACTCCATCTGTAATTTCTTGATCTCCTTGAGCTCAGTAATGTACTGTGACTCAGACTTTGGTTTCTTGAATTCTTTTAGGAGTTCTTTTGTAATCTCTAATAATGTTATTGTTTGAACTGGTGGTGTAGTACTTTGGAGCTTCATGTACCAGTGTAGTGCACGTCGTCTAAACATTGTTTCCAACTACATGATATTCGTGCCATCATCGTGGGAATTCTTTAAGGTCTATATGGTTTCACATACAAAAAAATGTTGTTCTGGATCCCACAACTCCGGTAATCTTAGTGTATTATCTACTCCTACCATGTTACTAGGTGTAGGACCCCTTCCTGGTGATGTTGGTTGAGTCTGACTACCTGTACCGCTATAGATGCTCTGGCTATTGTTGATCTATCTTCCTTTACTGATTACCAATTCTTTGGAAATATCTTCAAACATTGTCTCAGATTCAGGTGATGCACACGAGGTTGTTTTTTCGAACCAGGACTCGTCTCATACATGACTTACTGGTTCTTCTATGACTGGATTGAACTGGATATCTTCTTGTTATCCCTCTGTCTATTATATTTCTATGATATGGATTTCTACGCGATGTTACGGGTACGCACTCTGCTTCTCTCTCTCCCCATCCATAGCACTCTTCTTCTTGTACCTTCTCACACTGCGTAGAACTCCAAATTCGTCTTCTCCTTCTAATATCCCTTCCTTTGTCTCTTTCATTCTCAGTGTCCCTTCCCTCTTTCCATTTTCCTACCCTCAAATCAACTCCTAGTTGTTAACTCCCAAAATGAAACCGTCCTTTCGGCCAAGTTTTGGGTGGATGTCATAGCTTTTAGGTGGTATCTTCAAGTCATTTTTTGAGTTTTCACAGCTGAGGAAATCTTTGGTTTTGGTGTGTTTTAGAAAATAATTGACCCATAAAGTCTTTTCTTTCAAAATTGTCATTTTGCCTTTCCACAGGTAACGTGTTTTCAAGCATTTACTGTGCGCTGTGGAAAGGACCCACTTTCAACAGCTAAGGGACTCGTTTCATCAGTTGACGCGCTGTTGAAAGTGACAAATCAAAAAGGGTTTTTGAAAATCAGTTCTCGGGTGGCGTGCTATGGAAAATACATGCTTTCCGCAGCTAAGGAGGGTCTTCTGAAAAGTGGAACACTGTTGAAAGTACCTACTTTCAGCAGCTAACAGGGGTTTCTTCGCAGAGTCGCGCGCTGGTGAAAGTGGCAAGCGAGCGTTTGGCCGAGGCGTTCTCCACAGGTTGTTGCTACTAGAAGTGGGAATCACGTGCTGATATCCACATATGAAAAAAAATGATGGTGTGATCACCCCCATGTCAGAGCAAATCCAAGGCATGCACTAATAGGAGTGGGCAATCATGGAAACTAAATCGTGCATGTCAGATGTGACTGGAATTCCAAGTCGTTCCAGAAACCACGCTCAACGTTCATAAAGTCAGAATGGCAAGTTCGTGTTTGGAGATGCAGGTACAGAGGAGGTACCGCCGACCTGACACCATCAATTCAAACAGAGGTCTCGCATCACAAACCATTTGCAAAACACTGTCAAAGTTTTCATTTAATTAAAACAGAGCCGAAGCCCAGACTGCTTTCAACAATGCAGAACCTCAGCTCAACTAGGCGGTTACAGGGTTTGCATTTGTCAAGTGTTTGAGCTCCAGGATGGCGAAAAAACACAGTGGTGTTTTACTCAAACGAGAATTGGATAATTTATCCTTTTTAGAATCACATCCCGAGGTTCAAAGGTATTTTTCGAATGCTGGTTGAATGGAATTCACTGAAAGGTTGCAAGTTGGGTCTCATCAGGCCACTGTTGAAGCCTTCGCCAAAACATTCGATGGCAACAAAGATCGCGTGGGCTTTGTAGAAATCAAGGTGAATGAGGCTGTCATTGCCGAAGCCACAGGATTGCCCAGGACTGGTCAAAAATGGTTTAAGACCACCGCTCCTAAGAATCTGGATTACAGGGTTTATTTGAAGGATGCGTACAAACACAAGGCGTGGACAAAAGGTATGCTCGTTTCATATCTGGATGAAGAGTGGCATCATTTATTCAAAGGCATTCAACTATACATTACCTCAGAAGGAAGATACGACAAATTGATGATGTACCACTTTAAACTGATGGATCATTTTACAAGCAAAACCCCCATCAATTTGCCGTACTTCTTATACCATAGTTTGATTAAAGTCTGCAATAGAATTAGAGCTCAACCTTTGAGCATTAAATCGACTCTCTGTCACCTAGGCCTCATTAAATTGATTCTTATGCAAGAATTAAAGCAACAAGGAAGGAGCTGGGAGCACTTCCTGTTCTGGGAAGGTTTTGAAACCCAGAACCAGAATGTAAATGAACAAATGGCAGGTGCAAAAAAGCAATTTTCTCCTCAGGGCAGCTCAAGAAGAAGAAGAGCCTTGTCAGAACCTTCAGAGGACAAGGCATCTAGACTGAAGTCTCACAGTTTGAAAAGGAAATTGAGTTTCGAGCAGACTACAGAGCAGTCTATACAACAGGATTCGGGACAACCTACACAGCAAAGTACAGGGAAAAATATCCTCAATTTACCTTACTCGGATTCAGAATGTGAGCTGAAAGATCAGTTCCCTGCCATCAAGAGCTCTGAGCAATCAACTGAATGCGCTCAAAACTACGAAACATTAAATCAAACAGAGCAGGGAGAATTGTCAAAAAACCCTAGGTCAAATAAATCTCAGAGAATCAAACACCTCAAGGAGGTAATCGCCCAACAGAAGGTTTTGGAGCGAGTGATAAAGGATAGATATAAAAAGTTGTCTGACAACTTTGCCAAGACAAATGCAGCATTCGAAAGATTTTCCAAGGAGAACGTTAAAGAGAAAAAGAGGAAGGAAAAGCTCATTAAAAATTGCAGCAAATTGAGATTGCTTTCCTGACACCTCAAGAAGCGGATCAGGGGATTGAAACAAAAGATGAAACAAAGGTCTCATCCAGACTTGAAAGTTCTTGCTCAGGTGGTAGTCAATATGCAAGGTGAGAAGTCAGATGTTAATTGATTTTGGTTTGAAATAAATTTTTGAAGGCGAAATACTTTTTATGCACTATCGAGACTTTCAACAGTGCTAGGCGACTATTTCATTACCCGTTAGCTGTTGAAAGCGACAGCTTTCAACAACTAACCCGCAAAAACTTCAAACGGTTGCGCTATTGAAAGCTGGGCAAGCGAGTTATGAGGCCGAAAATGCAACAGTTTATTTCCAACATATTTTGAAGGTATGCAAACGTATCAAGTGGACCATTGAATGGTATGCCAGTAGTGCAACCTCAGGGATTCGTGGGATTTTGGTTACTCATTCAAAACCATATCCTAAAATTCAGCCACAAATATTGAAAAATGCAATAGTCATGAACAGGTGTCATGCTACTTCACCACATCGCAGATGTTGAAAGCTGGAGGAAGCAAGTGATGATTTTGTGTATGCTGAAGACAATTCGAACACTCAGATCTGTTATCGAAGACTTTAATTTCATAGTTGTTTAAGTAGAATAGAACTGTTTTTATTAAATGACAGATCCATGTTTTTAGGATCTGTGTAACCATTTGTAAAGGCTATAAATGCCT